>CAUYTI010116012.1:0-45788 GCA_963575145.1 Galago senegalensis
TTTTTTGTTTTTGTTTTTGTTTTTTTTTTTTTGAGACAGAGCCTCAAGCTGTCCCCCTGGGTAGAGTGCCGGTGGCATTACAGCTCACAGCAACCTCCAACTCCTGGGCTCAAGCGAGTCTCTTGCCTCCGCCTCCCAAGTGGCTGGGACCACAGGTGCCCGCCACAACGCCCAGCTATTTTTTGGTTGCAGCCGTCATTGTTGTTTGGCGGGTCCGGGCTGGGGATTTGAACCCGCCACCTTAGGTGTACGTGGCTGGCACCTTAGCCGGTTGAGCTATAGGCGCTGAGCCAAAGTTCCCCATTTCTTATTTGTCTGGTATTTTCTCATGATTAGACCAGAGTTATGAATTTTGGGGAAAAAATAACCACAAATATGAAGCACCCTTCTCATTGCCTCATGTTGGGGGCACGTGATATTAGTATGATTTGTGACTGGTGACACTGACTTTGATCACTCGGTTGGGTGCACGGTTTTTAATGATTAATCAACAATATTATGTCACACCCATTTCGTACTCAACACGATGCTTGTTAGGTGAGATAATTGAGAAATAGCATGGAAAATCATTCAGAAAAAAAGGAAAAGAAAACATTCTTTATATAAAGTACAAGAAAACAGATGAGTAGGCGAAGAATAAATAATTCATAGGGTAAAACATTGTTTTTCCTTCTTTAACAAAACATTTTAAAGCATTTTGAAAAAAATGTTTATCCTTATAGGTAGACAATAATTATCATATAATTAAAATATGAATTAAAATACTGGTGCACAAACTTAAAAATATTAATTGGAAAGTTGATATACCCTATAATATTCTGAAAAATAAGTTGGTGTAAACAATTTGTATGTGCATTACACTTAAAATTATTTACAAATATGTAGCATTAAAAGACCAGATCATACAATAAATGTCAATTGTGATTGCCTTTGAATGATGAATCTGTGAGGGATTATTTGTCTCCTTTTGGCTCTTTCATAGTTTTGGAAAAATTTAACAATGAGCCTGAGTTAGTCTTCTAGGATTGCTATGACAGAATGCCATAGACTGAGTAGGTGGCTTAAACAACAGACATTTAGTTTTTTGCAGTTCTGGAGACCAGAAGTCCAAGATCATGGTGTTGGAAGGTCTGGTTTCCCTTGAGGCCTCTGTCTGTAGCTTGTGGATGGGTGTCTTCTTACTGTGGCCTCACATGACCCAGGCTATCTCTTCCTCTTCTTCTAAGGACACCAGTCCTACTGGATTTTGGCACCATCCTTATGACCTCATTTGACCTTAATTATCTTCTTAAAGGCCCTGTCCAACATTCATATTGTAGATTAGGGTTTCATGAGTGTGAGGGGTCATGATTCAATCCCAAGCAGAGCTAAACAAACAGAGGCAGTGTGAAGAAGTGGAAAGAACATGTGTGTTAGAGTCACACCTGGTTTGAATGGCTATTTAAAAGCAGGTGAGCTTGGGTAAATCTGCACCTCAGTCAGCTTATTAGTCAAACTAGAATAATTAAATTATTTTGCAGTATGTTTGGGAGAAAAGTAAATGATCCATGGAAAGTATGGAAATACCTGGCACCAGTTATACTCAATGTTGTATTTCTTAAAAGACATGGCACCTGCCCTTGGGATTTTATAATCTTAGATGGACAAGATTAAAGCACATTTACAGAGTGAACAGCCGAGTGTCATGGGGCCTCAGTGTCGTTATTGTAGGAATTCAGAAGAGTATCTGATACTCTTCTGAAGGGGTAGGAAGAAGGGGTAGAATATTCTAGGGAATAGAGGAACTTCCGCTTTCATTACAACCAATATGGTGAGTGTGCTAGATGCAGTTCTGGTCAGTTTGGATCTATATTTGTTTGAATATCATTAAGTGTCTATGAGGTGCCAGGTATTATTCTGGGCATTGGTGGTATGGGGAAGAACAGAATAGACACGGATACCTGCTCTCCTAGAGCTCATGTTCTAGTGGAGGGAGAGAGGTGGCGAGAAAACATGGTGTGTGTGTGTTAGTGCTGTGGAGACAAAAAAGGCAGGAATCATGCCTGTGAAGGCTGCAACTTTAGGTGAGCTGACTGAGGTGTTGTTCAGTGCTCACATGCAAAGGATATGTCTTCTTGTCCTCCAGTTACTCACCAGGGAAGAGAGTCTTAAAAACAAAACCACCACCCACCAGGAGAGTATGTGGTATTATTTAAGCCCAAAGGGAGGCCAGGGATGAAAGAGAGAATGCTGGACTCTGCCTGGGGTAGTGTTTCACCAAATCTCGAAGCAGGTAGAGATTGCCCCCAGGCACCTTAGATGAAGGGAATGCCATTCAGTTTGGAGGTTGGAAGCCCCCTGGGTGTGCTGGGAGCCTAAGGTGGGAGGGAGGAGACAGATTTGCACCGTAGATAGGGACCTCTATGTGAAGGGGTTTTCTCTATTGTTCCGGTGAGCTGTGATTTTGTCCTATAGATGAAGGAACTTACAGAGTTATACTAAGCAGGGATGTGTCAAAATATACCTTGCTTTGACAATTGGATGGATGGGGACTTCATTAAATGAGATATAGAGAAGAGTGAGAGAAGAGATGAAAATGGAAGAGAAAACAGTGAAGGAAAGGAAAGTATTGGGTTCAGCCTGGCTGTGCAAGGTGGGCAGGCTGACAGCAGCTAGCTGGTCAGGCTGAGCTGGGGGCAGGTCAGGAAGAGATGTACAGGTTGGAGTTGTACTGGTGTTGGATTTGGCAGCACGTATACTAACATGGCTGTGTCTTAGGGCTCCAATTCTGCCTTCTTAGGGTAGTTGACTCTGTCCCCACCCAAATCTTGATTAGATTAAATCAGAATCTTAAAAAAAAATGACACCCCCTTCATTCTTCTGCAATGTGAAGCTTATAGCTTTTTTTCCTAACAAGGAAGTTAGATAAACAAAAGAGTATTTATATTCTGCCAAATCATGCTGATTAGTTCTCAGCTAGGTTTCTGCTTATGGGTTTTAAAAGTATCTTTTACACTAAAGTATTTTTCTAGTTAAGGAAATTAAAGTAGGAACATAGATGTGTGGAAGCCAAATTCATCCCTTTCTCCCACTCCCACCACCCCCACTGTTTTAGAACATGTGTTTTTCTGGACACTTTTTTCTAGTCTTTGGAAATAACTTTTCGTCATTTTCTTCAAGTTGCAAATCCCCAGACCAGTGAATTTGAACGTCTGCAGTGTATTTAAGTGATCTCATTCTTGCTTTACTACCTCTGTGAGGTGTCCTTCTTTTTCCTTTTCAAGTCAGCTCTGTGGTCCTTACTTAAAAACTGCCTGCAGAAGACATTGGAGCTCATTTATTCTTTCTGCCCTGAGAATTAGCCAATCCTCCTCAACATGATTTTGACCCAAGTTATCCATTCATTTTTCTCTTGATTCTTTTCCTTCTTGAAAGATGTTTCCTTTCTATCTCAGTCCTTTAGTGGTAGGCATTAATCCTCTCTCATGCCCTCTAGCTGGCTATTGTTGAGTGTGTGGGCACGTGCCTACATGGGGTCTGATGACATTCTCTGGAGGCGCCTGGCCAGATAAGGCTGGTTCTGCCCCTCTGGGAGGAGGATGGTTTCTTCCCCACAGTGACAGCAGTGCTCTGACTTAGAGAATTTAACATCCTGTCAGATGTTGGTGCTTTTGCTTCCTTTCCTGTTTCAACTGGAATGAATCACATTTGAAACATTTCCACCCTTTCAGTGACTCCATTAAGTAACATACATTTTTCATTATTATTTACTGCAATTAACCTTAACCTCTCTTTTTTTCTTTTCTTTTTAAAAGTAGCATAGTTATTTCTCTTATTATCTAGCTTCCCTCTGTCTCTATACTTAGCTTCTGTAAAATGGATTGAAGCCTAGATAGGTTGACAGTCTTTGGGTGATTTCTAGAAACTCAGCATTCACTAATGGAATGAAGAAAACTATGATGGAGGAGTATAGATAGTTGACTAATAGTTCCTAACTATTTTCAATCAAGTTTCTCTTTAACTATATCCTCCCCCAAACCAAGCTACTTTTAGAGAGTTTCCAATAGTGAGCTCTTCCTTAATATTTTATGACATTTCTTTGAAGTGGGACAAGTGACCCAGGCTCTCTGTAATCTGTTGAATTCTGTGACTATGAGAGACTATTATCAACTAAAAATTCTACCCTCTCTATCCTCATTCTCCCACCAGTCTAATGGATAAATGGAGAGTCATCACAAAACAGCGGAGTTTTAAGACTATAAGACCACGTGTCTGCTTTCTGCCTGGTTGGCAGCCACCTGCTGCTGCAAAACTATTTCAAAAGGGGAACTGGTTTTACTTCCCTTTTAAGCAAGAGTGGAAGCATGAAAGTAGCCTCCATCATAATTTCTAACACAGTTGTCTATGATAAGTGCCCTTCTTCAGAGACTCTAGGCACAGACTGAATGTGTCAGAGCTCTCTCAAACTCCACACTAGTTTTCCAAACTAATGCCAGATTTCCTGGGATGACTCCTGGGTCCACTGACATAGTGCATCTAAGACCGTCTGTCTGGATAATCTTCCCTTTTTGGTGTTTACTTAAAGTGGAAGTGATGTTATCCAGATTCTGGGTGGGAATGAGCTCATGTCATGAGGTTTCGTTCTGATGTTGTTTCCCCTCAGTAGTTTGGTGACATCAGGATCTGAAGGCAATGGATGGCTTTGATGACATTTCAAGGTGACTGTTGTTTCTAGTCTTCCAGGATTATTGGGAAATCACTGGGAAATGAGGACACCAGGTAAGGTGGCAGGTCAATCTGCAGGTTATTCCCAGCCATGGGAAGATACCACAGAATTGTTACTAGTCTGTGCTGAAAAGACTTCTCTATTGCTCCTTTTAAAAAAGGTAGTTTATTTATGTATAAATGACTTCTTCAGGGTTTGAGCCTGAGTGGAGGAATAGTTATCTAATTTAAGCTAAGTTTCACTTCTGAGAAACTGATGAAAACAACCAAACATAAACATCTTAGCAATGTGTCCTCATGTCTGTTAAATGAATATTCCTTGAAGGATTTCATCCATTCATTTGTTTATCTGTTAATTTAACAAATATCTATTTTGTGTCTTCTCTGTGCCAACACTTAGGTTGACACTGCATCTTAAGGAAAAGGAATGTGTGGCAGAGGTAGCCAGTTACCTCCCTGATTCCTTTAGATGTTGAGCACACAGCAACCAGCAACAAAGACCATGTTTCCTAGCTTCCCTTGCAGCTAGAAGTGCCATGCGACCAAGCTCTGGCCAATGGGATGGACTTTGTGCAGAGCTGCCATTGGGCCTCTATGCACTGGCCTCGGTATACACATGTTAGCAGCTGCCAAAATGAAGCCATGTGTTTCAGATGTCTGAACAAGACAAAGAGCTGGGACTATGAAACTACGGGAGTGCTGTAACAGCTTTGGATATTTGTAATGAGACTATATGTGAAAGAAATAAGCTTCTATTTATTCATATCACTTTTTTTTATGGCAGCCATCAGCAACATAACTGATCCAGAAATGATTTCTGATGACCAGGTATTATCATAAAACTAGGCAGATAGACATTTTGGAGCTTTTAAAAGTCAAACAGTATATAATGACCATCTCAGATTATATGACATAGAAGGGGAACATTTGTAAGCTTCTTAATGTTCTCTTTCCCACATGTTGTGGGGGAAAGGAATCAAAGAACCAAGGAACTGAAGCTTCTTTCAGTGATGGTGGAGAGAGGGGCACATTCTTTTCACTATGTTTGCCAATATACGTAGAGAAATGAGGCACCAGGTTTCCATACAAAAGCTGAATTTGCCCAGTTGGTCCAGGGCGTAAAGGAGCTTGGCATGGATTCAAAGGTTTTAAAATAATTAGCATTTATTTTTCTAATTTCTTCTGTATGTCTGTGTAAAACAAATCTTGGCATAGTAGACTTCCTTTTACCAACAGGCTACTTCAGTCCATAAAGTGGGCGTATGTAAACATACAAATGTATGTGGGTTATGCATAAAATGGCTTTCTCTCCCTAAATAAAGAAAAGAAAAACCTCAATTCATTACTATATGTGACATTTTAGATCCAAGTCGACAAAAAGGACCATGTGAAAATGTGCTAAGCTTCCTCAGAGTTAGTTAACAAGATGTCAGTTTGTGAAAGAATTTTCATAATTAATGAACCGGTTCAATTTGCTCTGCCACTGGACTTTGATGAATATGTCGTGGAGTATTCCCACTGGGACTCTTTCCAGTTGGGCTGGGCAGCTCTTATGTCTATATCCTGTGCATGCACATGGATCAAAGTGATGGCGTCTCGTATCTGCCATGGGGGTCAGGGAACAGCCTCACAAACTCAATGACAATGCCTGAGATCCATGACCCAGATGGACAAGCCCCAGACCAACAAACATAAAATTGAAACCAAAGCTATTTGGTGAAAGGGGTGTACCACTTACCTGGCTACTTTATAAAGTCTTAGAAGGAGAATTTACATAACTATGTTCTCATTCCTAATACTGCCATGGATTTGGAGACTGAACGAAGTGACCTTAGGATCATCTTTAAACCACTGATTAAAATTTGCTCCATTGTGAGTATAGTTTATGAGGTTAAATTACTTGTATGACAAGTATCAGTCTCTATCCAATCAGTACATTATTTTGTTTAGAAACCACTGTAGGTATTTCAAAGAAAAAGGTTAATAAAGAAAATGTATAGTGCATGATTTGAGAGGGATGGAAGAGCAATAAAATGGGGAGGCAAGCTTACATAAAGATCAGGACCTGTGGGAGGCCACTATCCCCGGGGCCTTAAAGAAGCTTAAGGGGATGTGATGCTCACTGAGCCGTTAAGGTTGTTGCTATTAACCCAGAAGCTACACTTGCAAAGCTAGACTTCGCTGCTGCTGCCACCATCTCCAGAGGCACCACTGGAAGGTGGAAAAATAGCATCTCTTACTCCCACCTCCCAATTTCCTCCTTGTTCCTCCTCTTGGTGGAACCCAACAAGAGTTGATTGGCAAGGCCATCTAGGAAATGTGGTTTCCAGGCATTTTGCTCCTGGGTCAGAAAGGAAGAAAGAGAAGGGGGAGTGTAGAGCTGAGTAATAAGAGACTGTAGCCAGCACCCAAGTGTTTCCCAGGACAGATCCTATGTACATTTGAAGCAGGTGTATATAACTTGATTAAATTCATTAATGAGGGGAAAATCTTTTATTGCTAGCCAAGATGTCACCTCTTTAAATCCATCTCTGTGGAATCATATGAAATTATAATCTAATAGATACGTACTATTCCAGAGTTGTATGGATGCTAATGGGTATTACATTTAAAATGTTCATGTTAATCTTGATCCAGAGTAATTATCCAATTGGCTTTATGTTCCATCCAGCTTATCATATTGGTAAAACAGGACCAAAGCCATCGTCCCTGCTGTCCTTTCACCATGCCAATCCTGTCTTCTTAAAGTAACCAAAAATGATCAAATATAAACAGAAAAGAGAGTAAAGAAATGAGATGAAACTCAGCTTAACCTCGTGTATCTCCTATTTCAATAAGAACCCAGATGGCCCTTTCTCTGGGTAGGTATAATCCCTAAGGCAACCCTAGCCCCCCAAAACGTTAGAGAGATAGGAAAAGTTACAAGGATGGACCTGTGCTTCCTGTTGGGCTTCCAATGGTCAATGGAAGTCAAGGGCTTCAAGGAATTAAAGGAGGCAGCTATATACACCCTTTGTTTCTCTTTATGCACCAGCTATGGAAGCCATTAATAAAAAGAAGACAGTCTGTTGGTCACAGTGGCACTGTCTAAACAGGACTGGGTAATTTTCTTTTATGAATTCATTGCTACCTCTTCATGTGGGTCGAGGAGTGTGTCTAGAGGGCATTTTTCTCCTTGGTTGGAGGTGACTTATCAGACTGGCAATTAGTGTCATTACAAGCCTCATCACATACCTGGAGGATCCCGGCAGCCGCTTATTCCTGGGCAGCATGGGACAAGTGAAAGCAGCTGGGACTTCACTGCCAGGCCAGGGAACTGTAG
This sequence comes from Galago senegalensis, assembly GCA_963575145.1. Taxonomy (NCBI): domain Eukaryota; kingdom Metazoa; phylum Chordata; class Mammalia; order Primates; family Galagidae; genus Galago; species Galago senegalensis. The sequence goes on from CAUYTI010116012.1 coordinate 8,027, forward strand.
ACAAGTAATCTGCTGGGGGAAAAGGCCCTTTGATCTCCGCACCAGACCGTAATTTCAGCAGAAGTGGAGTCGGCGCGGTATTTTTTTATTGCAGCGGGATAGGCATTACCGACCTAAATGTGTAGGTGTTGCCAAGAGGAAGTAAAGATGATTGTTAGCTTACCTGCATCTTAAGCCTCGTGGTGAAAAAGCCTCATGTTTTTCTTAAATGGAAATGATCTGGATCGTTAATAGGCAGATCATTTATTGTTTAACATTTGTAACCATGTGGCCAATTTTAGCCTCGTGCAGGATCTGGTGCCTGCTGGTCAACTTGAGTCTGGTAATGGCTGTTTTCTTTTTGATACTTGGAACAGACTGTGAAAATCCAACTATTTTCTTTAAATTCAGTATGATGCTTGCCTTCCAATATCCCTGGAAGCATCTACTGTCAGCTTCAAGGGAGATAATAGACCCGTGTCCTTGGAATGGGTCAGTGTGCCCTTGGAAGTGTTCTGGATTATTGTTATGCCAAATTTAAAATAATAGAAAGACTATTTATATAGAGAGCAGTCCAGGGAAGAAAGTGGGTCTGGATGAAAGGGATTTGCTCCTGTCCTTTGTCCTGGTTATAAGACAAGGATCTCATCACTCGGGCCATTGTGACTGTGGACAAGATCTGTGGATGTCATAGCACCTTCAGCAAACGTTAAAGGACCTCACAAAGGGACTTATCCATGAATCTTCTTGGTTAAGCACCTAATTCAGCTCATTAGAATTTTCAGAATCACGGTCTTTATTTGAACTTAACAGTTATGGCCCCCGTAATTGGACAGGATGTAGGGTGTTGAGGGCAGCCACTGGTGTTTTGGTGTTCAACATGCACCAATAGGCTACAGATAAATACATGAGAAAAAATGAATTCTCTGCTTATGGCCGTTGATTGCCTGGTGGAATTCCCTTTTTTCTGGTGTCTACAGGAAATGTCTTTCTTGCTCATGTGTGTGTCTGCCAGGCCCGCCAGTTCTAAGTCGGCCGTGGGAGGGGTTGGGTTCAGACATACCATGTGACCTGTCAGGCAGATCAAAGCAGGGATTTCAGTGCTGACTACAAGGGGAAATGGTTAGTAATTAATAAAAGGATGTGGAATTGGTCATGTTGACTGAAAGAGCCCAGAACCTTGGCGAAAGGCTCCCAGAGGCTGCCAAGATAATAAGAGTGGCTGAGCTGGGTGCAGCTTGCAGGTGTTAATGCCACTGGGTGAGGGAGTGGCAAGGGGTGGGGTAAAAGGTTTACAAGCTTGGACCATCTCGCCCAGGCCAAAGGCTCACTGATTTTAAGAGCCTTTTCAGCTGCTGCCATCGTGTTGGTTTGTTTTTAAATGGAACTTTTAGGAGCCAGTAGGGACATACAAAAACTTGATAATGATGTTTAATTCTGAGAGTCAGGCTGCGGTTTCTCATTCGCCATTTCTGGCTTTTCATTGCTTTATGTCAATATACTTTGTTTCCAGATTTAGGATCAAAGAAACCTTTCTCTTGCACTTGCTCATTTTTTTTTTGCCCTGCATGAGGTCTAATGCATAGATGAAACCCAGTCAAACCCCAGGGAATGTGTGAGCCTGCTGGTGTCTCTGTCATGGCTGTGCCACTGTGCATATTTGGTAGCTTGGTGGTGGTGAGTAGCATGGGGGAAGGGGAGGTGGTGTGGATGATGGATGTTGGGAGGTGAGTCACAGCTCAGCAAAGGACATGGTGAGTATGCTCGGTTAGTCTCAGCTAAAAAAGTGGGGAGTCGTGAGATGCGGAAGGGCTGGACGCAGCTGTGTGTGTGTCTGTTTGTGTGTACTCGTGGGAGTTGGCAAACAAATCATGGAGCCTCCAGAGAAATTTTCCACTCATTGCTTAGGAGATTTCTGAGGTTATAAACTGCCTCACTGAGTTTTAAAGCCATTTTCCCAAGAGGATGATGATGTTTGGTCCCTTTTGCATTTTTTGTAAATATCTCAGGACATGCTGTCATGAAGGGGTTAATTCCATTGGTTCTAACCAAGTGGCAGTGGCGTTTCCTAACTTCTGAATGATTTCTGCCTTTTCTTGTCCTCTTTCTTTCCCCTTCCAACCCTGACCAACCTCTTCTAAGGAGACCAATGCCATGGGCAATATGGCAACAGGTGGGAACGTGTGGAGGGCCACATGGGCAGCCACCATGGACTTCTCTGCCTCATCGTCTGTGGGTCACAGAGGAGTTTCTGACCTCAGAGCATTTTTCAACTTATGAGTCGTCTTATAATTTTTGCACATTGAGGATGATTTGAGTAAATAAGAAAGATGTTAAAATGATAAGCACTCACGGGCACTTATTTAAGTATTCTCTGTGTTCATCTGTGATTTCAAAACACAAAAATATCAGTTGTGGGATTGTGAGACCGATGTGGAGAGTGGTGACAAATGACAGACAGATAAACGTGTGCTGGGTGCCTTCAGGTCATTATGAACCGAATCCCACCTCCCACATGTTAGTATCATCAGCCACATGATGCCTCATAGGAGCCCCCAAAACTCACTGGCTAAAAACTAGCGTGCACCGTGGTCTCTCACACGTCTGGGGGGGGTGCTAGGAGGGGCTGCTCTCGTGTCTCTCCTTTTCTATCTGGGGCTCCCCATGGTGTGCTCTTCTGGTGACACAGAGGTACAGGAGGCAAATGGAAATACCAAAGGCCACTTACAGCTGGGCTGTGGACTGGCTAACTTTCCTTCCACACATATGCTATTGGCTAAAGCCGGTCAGCTAAGCTGAACGTCAAGGGACAGGAAGTCATTCTTGTCATGACAAGGTAGGGCAAAGGTGTGAACTGAGAAAGGGGTTAAGATAGGGCCAACCATCCGGACCACGTTCTCCCTCTCTAAGGGCTGATTTAGGAGAATTAGGGACTTCTCTGAGGAGATGATATTTAGATTGAGGTCTGTGTGACCAGGAGGAGGCAGCCATGCAAAAACCTGGGGAGGAAATTTCCAGATAAGAGAACAGCAGGTGTGAACATCTCAGGGAGGCAGTAACGTTTTCTAAAAACTCTGATTTCCAAAAGCTGCCTTCTATAATGTTCCTGTACCTCCTTGTGTTTTGAAGGGAAACATTCTCTCCAAATTACTGACAGCACTAGAAAGGTTAACTTCAAACAAGATTGGTTATTTATCTATTTTAAAAGAGACTTTATTTTATTTATTTATTTATTTATTTTTTGAGACAGAGCCTCAAGCCATCCCCCTGGGTAGAGTGCCATGGCATTACAGCTCACAGCAACCTTCAACTCCTGGGCTCAAGCGAGTCTCTTGCCTCTGCCTCCCAAGTAGCTAGGACCACAGGCACCCACCACAATGCCTGGCTATTTTTTGGTTGCAGCCGTCATTGTTGTTTGGCGGGTCCAGGCTGGGGATTCGAACCCGCCACCTTAGGTGTACGTGGCTGGCGCCTTAGCTGGTTGAGCTATAGGCGCTGAGCCTTATTTATTTATTTTTGAGACAGAATCTCACTCTGTTGCTCATGGTAGAGTGATGTGACACCATAGCTCACAGTAAGTGATCCTCCTACCTCAGGCTCCTGTGTAGCTGGCATTAGACGGACCTGGCACCATGCCCAGATAATTTTTCTATTTTTAGTAGAGATGGGGGTCTTACTCTTGGTCAGGCTGGTCTTGAACTCCTGAGCTCAAGCAATCCACCCACCTTGGCCTCCCAGAGTGCTAGGATTACAGGTGTGAGCCACTAAGCCTGGACTAGACTTTACTTTATAGAGAAGTCTTAGTTCATAGCAAGATTGAGAGGATAGACAGAGATTTCCCATACTCATGCTGCCCCCACACATGCACCACCTCCCCCATTATCAATGCCCCCACCCCTGCCAGAGGGGTGCATTTGTCACCATGAATGACCCTTCACCAACAAGTCATAATGACCCAGAGTCCATAGTTGATATGGGAGTTTACTTTCAGTGTTCTACGTGCTGTGGGTTTGGAAAAAGGGAGAATGACACCCATCCACCATCATAGACTCCTACGGAGTATTTTCACTACTGTAAAAAGTGACTGGTTAATTTCAAGTACAATGAAGCCTTACGAATGTCATTTACATAGCAAAAGAAGAGCAAAGGAGAACAATCACTGCAGCTTTTCCCTCCCTTTTCCTTTCTTTAAGATCATAAAGGTCTTTGACTGGTGGAAGGCAGGCTTTTATTAAGTAGGCATTTGTATCATAAACATGATTCCCAGAGTAGCAGGAAAGTCCCAGCATTCTGAGTCACTGATGTTTGAATAGATGTTTTGTAAGGCCAAGCATGTGCTTTCACAAATAAAGCATTGATGAACTAAACAGTTGCTTGAAATGAACCAGGAAGATTTTATGATGTGCACTTGGCCTTCGGAAGACAGCACCATGGTTTATAATAATTTCCCCCCTTTTAATCAATAAATCTGTATTCATATTCAAGAAAATCTTCTGTCTTTTTGGCCACCCATCTGCTCAATGCCCAGTGTTGAGAAGACCTGTGATCTGTAAATAGAAAAAATAATTTAACACAATTTCACATGAGAAACCAAGATATTCATTTGGTAAATGCTAGATATACAGCCTTGGCCCCGGGCGATGGGGCTGCAGTGATGTCGTCTCTCATGATGATGTCACTGGGCAAGGAAATGAGGAAGAACTCTGCAAAATACAATTTTTTCAGGAGTAAGATCAATATGGTTTATGTTTTGTTCTGGGCTGCTGGTAACACAGCTGGGATGTTTTACTATATTTGTGGCACTTCAGTAATAGAAAGGTGTAGAAATGGAACTGGAGAGAGATCAGAGAGGGGCAGAGAATTAGGTATTTGATGTTCCAGGCTCTGATTTTTATTTATGAGGACTAAATACCTCATGTGGACTTTGATAGAGCAACAGCAAATGGTGGAAAACATTAGCTATCTGCACACACTTGAACAGAGTGTAGCTCAAAAAAAAAAAAAAGGAAGAAAATTTAGCTGATAGAAAGAGCTGGAGTGGGGCTGGGGACGCAGTGGGTAGAAGAAGTCAGAGAGACAAGAGAGGCTTCTTGTGGAAATGAGGTCAGACAACTTCAAATTATTTCAGTGTCATGGGCTTTGAGCGCCTCCTTCCTTCTCTCTCCACCATGAACTATTTTCTTAACCAGACGGTTCCCTGGCTCAAGGTGCCCACGTGGGCAAGGAGACCCAACTCTGAGGACGGGATCCAGCCTCCTGTCCCAAGAGGCTGGGGAGGAGAAGAATCATATCTGAACATGGCTCCCTCGTGGTGCGGGGAAAGAATCTCTGAGATCTTTTTGTTGTTCAGTGGAATTTAATCACTCTCTGCTCTTGACTCTCTTGTGGAGCTGGGTCTTGGATCTCACCTACTCTCTCTTACTTGATGCAGACCTTGTTATAACAACCCTATGACTGTCAGGCACACTCCTGTGTGACACTTTGGGGGATGGCAAAGTCAGTGCTTTAGGTGTCAGATCATTCTCTGACATTTGTCTAGGTCAGTTCAACATACACAATCCTGAATTGAGGACAATGGGTCACCTGGTGAGTTTTACACAATCTTCACTGCTTGTGGCCCACCTTTGGTGGTTCCTATAGAATTGTTCTGAGGATGGTGCTGTTTAAACTTCTTCAGGTGTTGCTGATGAGCACCTGAGGTTGGGCACAAGAGCTTTGGTGCTCAGAGATGCTTTTGTATTCAGGTGGAGGCCAGCTTTTCTGCAGCTACTGGTCATCCACTCTGTTCTGTCCTCTGTAGCTAAGTTCATTTCCGCTTTTATGTGACAGACTTTCAGACTGGTGGAGGTGATAACCTTCCCCTCACTTCCCTGATGCTTTTTTTTCTCCAGGAGAAGTCGCTCGTTTTGTCAAAAGGTACTGCTATGATGTGGTTTTATTTCCCTCATCGTGTCAATTGTAAGCCTCACTGCCAGGATGCCGCTTAGAGTGTGTGTCTCCTCATGTTTTTGCTTCATTGTGGGATGGCTGTCAGCTAAATCCCCCCAATTTTCTCCCACTAAAAGCTTACAGCTTAGTCAGGGAGATAAGCATGCCAGGAGACCAAAGCTTCCCCATCCTGTAATTATGAAACTGTTTTTAAAAGTCTAAATGCAGGACTTTCATTTACCCTTGCTAAATTTCATCTTGTGTTTAACTTACTTAATTCTGTCCTCTAAAAGTATTGGGAAATATTGCCAGTTTGATATGAAATCTTTAGATCTTTACCCATGTTACTATAACAATGATAATGTGCTCTATTTGGCTGTGTGTGTGGGAGGGGTGGAGGACTAAAAATTAGTTCTCTCTTTAGTTCATAGACTTCAGACGGTGATGAGGAGTACTCAGTGTATTGCACCCAAAGAGACATGCTCAGGAAGCTTCATGATTGAGAAGGATGAAACTTTTGGGGGGCATCTTGTAGGATGTCAATAATTTGTGTTCAGAGGCAGACTGGATCTGAGCTCTGTAACTGCTTGACCACTAGAATATGGAGAAGTGACAGTGTGGTAGTTTCCAGGCCTCAGGCATAAGAAACTGGCATCTTCTACTTCCTACCTCTTGACAGACTTATTCTTGGAATCCAGGCAACATTCGGAGAGAAGCCCAAGCTGCCCTGTAGTGGGGATCCAACACCAAGAACAACTTGCCAGCCGCATGAGGGAGCCACCTTGGGAGGGAACCTTCAGCCCAGTCATGCTACCCCTCCCACTCTGCTGCTTATAGCAGTGGAGCAGAGGTGAGCTGTCCCTGGGGAGCCCTGCTCAAAGTCAAATTCATATGCTAGTGTTTTAAGCTACTAAGTTTAGAGGGTGTATTTTAAAGTCATAGCAGTACTAGGCACGGTGCTAGCAACTTCTCATACGTTTTATTATTTAAGCCTCCAAATGAGCCTAACATAGAGATCATTTTTCTCCTCTTGATAGACAAGAAAACTAAGGTTGAATGAGTTTAAGCGACATGGCTAAGTTCATAAAGGTTGTCAGGGAGAGAATGGGGTCCAAACTGGGCAATGGGTCATTGTTTAACCCTCTAAAACAATGTTCGGCAGGACAGGGCTGAGGGAAAGGGAGTGACTCCCAGACATTTATCAGACATCTGTGCAACACTTTCTGTGAAGGAAAAAATAAAACATAGTTTACCCTGAAGTGATAACTTAGAGGAAGAGAAAGACATGGAAATAAGTAAATAGAGTTTGCTATAATGTGTGCTCAAGGAGTTGTATATGACATTCTGTGAGAGCCAAAATGGGGGGCTACAACTGCGTTTCTGGGTCTTTCTCTGCAGAGATACATAGATTGCCTTGTATATGTGTGCTTTATAAAAAAGCAGTTGTCTCTGATTTATCTTTTCTTATCACAAACATATGGGCCCAATGTTTTAAATGGATGACCACAATTGATTAAACTACTTACCCATGATATGTCTATTTTGCTGCTTAGAGTGTGTGTCTTTAGCGACACAGTATTGCATCAGTATCTTTATGTATACCATACAAATATGTATTTCTTTAGGAATTCTTGACTCAAAGATTGTGATGGTGATTTTTAAAAATTATTACCAGAGGCTCAGCACCCATGGCACAGTGGTTATGGCATCAGCCACATATAGCAAGGCTGGTAGGTTCGAACCCAGCCTGGGCCAGCTGAACAACAGTGACAACAGCATCAAAAAATTGCCAGGCATTGTGATGAATGCCTGTAGTCCCAGCTACTTGGGAGGCTGAGGCAAGAGGATTGCTTAAGCTCAAGAGTTGGAGGTTGATGTGAATTGGGATGCCACAGCACTTTACTGAGGGCGACATACTGAGACTCTGTCTCAAAAAAACCCAAAAAACTATTACCAAAAACGCTTTACCAATTTGTACTTCTACCAAGAATGCATGATAAGGCCAGTTCCTCCACTCCTCATACATATGGACAGTGCTTTCTTAAATCAGTGGGTTAAGTTTTTGCCATACTAAGGGGAGAATATAGTGCTATCATTTAAATTTGCATTTTCCTGTTTACTAAATTATTTCATTTGATTCTGGCTCTGTGCGTGTGTGTGTGTGTGTGTGTGTGTGTGTATGTATATATATATTTAAAGACTTCCTTGTAAATGTCTTTTCCTGCTTTTCTTTTTAAAGCTTTTTTTTCCCTTCTGGATTTTGCATGAGTTCTTTAGATATTCTAGATATTATTTCTGCTAATTGTTGCAAAATTTTTCTTCAAGTCTATTGTATGTATTTTAATTTTGCCTAATGAGTCTTTTCTTCCTGAGGCTTTAAATTTTCATGAGAATGTCCTTCAAGTTTTGCTTTTGGAGCCTCTGGTTTTGAAGTGATTAGGGACACACAGTGTTCACAGATTACAAATTGCCTGTATCGTCTCCTGATATTTACAGTTCTTTTTAAAATTTAATTTACTTATTATTTTCTTAGAGATAAGGTCTTACTCTGCTACCCAGACTGCAGTGTAGTTGCATGATCATAGCTTGAATTTCTGTGTTTCAAGTGATCCTCCTGTCTCAGCCTCCTGAGTAGCTAGGACTCCAGGTGCATGCCACCACATCCCACTAATTTTTAATTTTTTTGTAGGTGTGGGGTCTCAATATGTTGCCAAGACATCTTGAACTCCTGTGCTCCAGGGATTCTATTGCCTGAGCCTCCAAAAGTGCTGAGATTATAAGCATGAGCCACCATGTCTGGCTTACAGCTCTCTCTCTCTATCTTTTTTAATATCCACCTGGAATTTATTTTGGAGTATGCTATGAGGGAGGTCTAATTTAATCTCTCTTACTAAACGTATAATTGTCTCAATACCATTTATTTAGCGATCCATCTTTTCCCTACTGAATGGAAGCTTTATAAAGATGAACTGTATATATCCAGGACTGTTTCTGTACTCTGTTTTATTTTGTTGATCTGCCTGCTCCTGCTCTAATAGCACATGCTTTTCATTAAGGCAGATTTGAAGTATGTTCTGATATTTAATAGGAGTTACCTTTAATTTTTTCAAAGCATTTGACTATTCTTATATATTTCCTCTTCCTGATGAACTTTGAAATTGGCTTGCCACCCTGTAAAAAATTCCGCTGATGTTGATTCAGCTTGTATTGAATTTATAGATTAATTAGGGGAGAACTGACCGCTTTATAATATTTTTTTCATCCAAAATAACGATGTTTACATTATGAAAAGAATCATCATTACAACTTATAATAGAGATTTAAAAATCCTGGCTACTTCTATTACTGCCTCCCCCCAGAGGTTCTGATTTAATTAGTCTTGTGGTGATTCCCACATGCACTCAGGTGACAACATCATTCTTCTATAGTTTTTTTAAAAAAAATTTAGTTCCTGCACTCTTTTTGGCAGGCTTATGTCCAGGTCTGCTGTTAGTAGTCCCAAAAATTCACGTTAGACTCCTTCTTTATATCTTATGTCAAAATGAATTCCAGATGAATTTAAGAACTAAATATAAAAGACAAAACTATGTAAGGAATTGAAGAGAACATGACAGATACTCAATTTCTTGTTGTTTATGTATTAGAAAGCTATTGATTTTGTATCTGATCTTACTATTTTACATAGTATTTTGGTCAATTCTCTTAGTTTAACAATTTGTCTACAAGTACAAAAATGTTTATCTTTTTGTCCACAGTGTGTATCTATTTCCTTTACTTTTCTCCCTTTTTTGGGAGAACCTATACAACAATGGTAAATGGTAGCCATGATGGTGAATACGGTTGTCTTATTCTTGACCGTGATAGAAACTTCTGATCTTTCATTATTATGATATTTATGACTTTTCATTATTAAGTATAATATTTTCTGTGAGTTTTTCCCTAGGTTACATAATTTTGCAACCTTTTTTAGTATAATAAAAATGTTTAAAAAAAAGATTTTTTTTCCCTAAATCTGAAAAGAGTGTTGAATTTTGCCCAATTTATTTTTGGTATACCTCTAAATTTTGAGCATGATGTTTCTGACCTTAAGTCTGTTAACATAGTCAAATGACATCATATATTTTCTAATATGGAAATACTTACTCATTTCCAGATAAATTCTGCTTGGTCAGGATTAAAAAATAATAATGTGTTATTGATTTGATTTGCTAATTTTTTTTTTAGGATTTTAAATCTATGTTTATAGATAATCTTGACCAATGGCTTTATTTTGTGTGTGTGTGTGTGTGTGAGAATCTTGTCTGATTTTGAAATCAAGGTGATGCTTGCTGTATAGAAGGACGCTATCTACATAGAACCTAATAGCTATTTGTGTACACAGACATTTGACTTACATACACCGTGCACTTTTGAATGGAAGCAATTACCATACTTTCAGAGAGGCATGTAATTTAAGATTATCACTTGCATCAAAGAATAGAAATTCTCAGAAAAGTTTTTGGACTTGGTGATGTTTTTTGAAAAAACGGATTGAAGATTTGACTATCTTTTTGCTTTTTATAAGTGTATGTTATAAAAGTGATTTAATCCCATCTCCTACCTTTACTTGGTTCAACTGTGATGAATTCCTATTTTTGTAGGAAATCATGTACGTGTTGAGATAGTTACTTTTTTATACAGTATTTATTTATTTGATTTTATCTAACGAAACATCACATCAGGAGTTATGACTCTTTTCTGATTGCAAGGCTACTAATTAACACTGGGGATCTGTGCCCCTGCATTTCTACCACACACTGGAAATAAAAGTACAGCCTCAGGGTGTTCTCACTTCATCCTCTTCATTCATTCAACCCTACAACTTCATACCTTGAGATCTTCTGGTTTAGTTGCAGATTGTTGTTAAAATTTGTAAAATATAAAGAGAGACCTTACCTAACAGAAATCAAATATTTTGAGCTGTTTGTTTGTACCCTCACATTAACCTGAAATAAATTTACTTAAAAAACAAAAGAAAAGAAAACAATTAAAAAAATACATTTCCAACTTACACTTTATTGTTTTTTCTGTTTACTGTTGATTCTTGGGTCTCCCATCTTTACCCTTTTTGAATTAATTTTTTTTTTCTTGATTAAATCCATTAGAGAATTTCTATATGTGAAAGGTTAACTTTTAGAATCTTTGAATGTCTATGAAAATGCCTTTATTTTGTTTTTCCTTTGAACATAGATTGGGACAGGACACAGATTCTAGATTCAAAGTCATTGGTCCTCAGAACTTGTAGTGTATTGCCGTGTTGTCTTTTAGCCTCAAGCATTGTCAAGGAGAAAGCTGATGGTGGTCAGATACTCATTCATTTACGCAGGCTGTTTATTGTCTCGTGAAACATTCAGGATTTTCTTTTTATCCTTGAACTTCTTAGTTCACAACGCTTTGTCTAAGGGCAGGTCTCTTCCCAAGTGATGATAATTTTTACTTTTTAAGGGTTTCTTTGGCCCTGGGCAACTTTCTTTTTGTTTCTTAGTTATTTGTTCTCTTTCATTTCTGAAATTTTCTTTGTTCTCTATTTCTAAAATTTTCATTAGATGGATATTGGCATCTTATATCTTTTTTGAAAAAACCTTCCATTTTTCCCTTTTGATGACATATTCTTAAATAATCCCTTGGCTCAATTTTCCATATCAACAAGTTACAATTTAACGGTGAACTTTTTCTAATTCTACTTATCCCATGAATGTTTTATTATCGAGTCAATCAAAACATTTCTTAAGATCTCAAATTCTCATGTATAATAGCTCATTCCTACTGTATGAATATAAAAGCCACGCTTATATTTCCAAAACGTGACCCCTGCTAATCCTCTTCTGCTCGCTCTGTGAGCTCGGCTTTCTTTGGTCTTACCTCTTCTTTGTGGTGACTTCTGTGCCCCTTTCCTTTATTTTTTGTTGTCTGCACATTTTGCTTTCGTGGATCTGTTTGTCCCTCTGTGGACACAGTTCTGATCACAGATGCTTAGTGCTGGTGCCTGGGGTTGGTGATCATCTGGTGGGAGCGTTTTCTGGTTTTTTCTGTTTGTCTTCCAGACTGGGGCCCCCTCCTGCTCTGTCTTGCTCTGGGCCCCTAGAGGCTGATATCTGCACCACTGAGCTCTCTTTCTCTCTGCCTTCCAGTTGATGCAGCTAGTGGGAGACTCCAGCTGGATCTGGAAGGTGGGGGGAAGCTCGGGACACTGATCCCCCCTTCTCTCCTCCCCTTCCTCTGTCTCTCTGGGTTAGGCAGTGGTGGTGTTTCACGTTTTAACAATTTCCGTAGATTTCAGGCGTGGAGTGTTTTTTGTTCCATAGGTGCATTGCCTCAGGCCGAAGTCAGGGTTTTGGTGTACCTGTCGTCAGTGCACGGTGTACCCTGCAGGTGGGTTTTTATCCCTACCTCCTTCTTGGTTTTCAGTGTCTGGTACAAGAGGTGGTGTTTTTCTACCTACTGTCAGAACTCCGGGTGGGACATTCCTGGTGGCTCCTGTTCTGTCTGGTTTCTGGTAAATGCCCCATCCCTTCCCTCTTCAGGTCTGGGGAAGGTCATGGTTTCCACCGTTGCTACACTCTGGGAGCTTCATCATCCCCACGGCTCCCTCAGCCCCGGTCTTGAAACAGTCGAATTTCTCTTTGGCTAAACCTTCAAAGGTGCCATCTACTGTGTTTTCTCCGCGGCTCCTCCATATCCCCTCGGGGCTTCCTTTTCTATCCTGTCTGTTAGACACCTCTCCTGGGCTCTGTGAAATAATCCAAGGGTCTTAGTAGCCCCATGAGGATTCGTTTCCCTCTCAATTGCTCTCCGGCTCCTGGCTCTTTGCGTCTTGGGGCATTATCCCCTTTTCGGGGCTCCTCAGAGATCTTAATTGGATCTTTTGCTTTTAGAGAGGAGAGAATGAGGAGCTTTGAACCGCACCGGCCGGTGGAAGGGGGACATTGCACCGCTATCCTTTGGTTATGAACTAATTACCTGCTCTCAACCTTACTGCAAAAGAACCTCGCAACTATAGTCTCCCGTGTGTGCAGGGAAGGGAAGATGGGCCCAGAGAGCATCTAACCACTTTCTCCCTCAACGGCAGGTGGAATGATGCGTCTGTGGCCTGAGCGCCCCCATCCCTCATTTCAGCCACTGCTCAGTTCAGAGGGAAGCGACGCTGTCAAGCCCTCATTGTTACTGCGCATGCGCCTTCTTGCTTCTCGGCTCCCTCCGCAGAACTTGGGGTTCCGTGTAACTGCTGCAGTCTGTGGCCCGCCTCTCTGTACACGTGTCTCGCTATGGTTTTCTCCAGCAAGCTGACCCTGCCTGCTTTATGTCTTGTGCTTTTTGTCTAAAAAGTTCTGGTTAATGTCGGTACTGTTCCTTGTTTGGCACAGTCCTTACAGTTGCAGGTTTTTTTTTTTTTTTTTTTTTTGAGACAGAGTCTCACTTTGTCACCCAGCTAGAATGCAGTGGCATCGTTTAGCTGCTCATTCCATCCTCAGACTCCTGGGCTCAAGTGATCCCTGCCTCAGCCTCCTGAGTAGCTGGGACTACAGGCGCCCACCATCACGCCTTGCTAGTTTGTCTGTTTTCTAGTAGAGATGGAGTCTTGCTCTTGCTCAGGCTGGTCTTGAATTCCTGAGCTCAAGCAATCTACGCGCCTCGGCCTCCCCCAGTGCTAGGATGACAGGCGTGAGTCATGGTTTCAGTACTTTAAAAACCATCTCTGCTGTCATTTCTAAGGATGTGTTAAGGATGTGGAGCAGGAGAGGAACTAAGTGAATATATTCAGTTTGCCATCTTGTTCCTCTGTCTTCACCTTTTCATAAAATAGATTACAGAGTGGTGCAGTATGAAGTGTGAAGAGGTTACAAAAAGAAAAATTAAATCACAGGCTATCTTGATAGACATGTATTGATACCAAAGTGGAGATTAATGTTCTGTACTCTCACATGATCTGCATTATTCTTTCTAGTTCCAGAGAATGCAATTTATAACAGACACAGACAAACCGAAATTTATCAAGTGGACGGTATCTCTGGTGATAATTGTTCTGGAAACCAGTCACTGGGTCACTATCGAAGCAACCAGGAATTTTCCACGTAGAGAGTAAAATGTGAAGTTGAATGGGGAGATGTAGACTTGTCAAAACATCCAGGTTTTATGATAGCTGCTTGTTACCTTGCTCTACATTATAAGGAGCTTGATATTAAGTATCGTGATCTATTCTGTCCCCAAATGTGGAAAGGAGGTTAAGAGGCTGGACAGCCCAAACTGGAAAAATTGTTCAGTACAACATTCAATGACTTATGTAATCCTCCATGTAAATTGGTGCCAGTCCAACCTAGTTACAGGGCCCAGGCCTGCAGCCTAGTTTCCAGAACTGTTTTCCAATATCTTCTATTTGGTTAACGTTGTGAAAGGAAACTATTTACAATTTTGTTTTTAACAGTGTTCTAGCTGAGGGGTCAGAATGAAAATTTTTTGCTGGGGCGTGTTTTGTGATCAAAGCTCCCTGTTTTCACTACACATACAACCCAAGAGGTATCTGAAAAATTTATAACACGGATATTTTGGAGAAGTCTAGCCTAAGCTGTGTTTCAGGTGCTGGGGGCATTTTGGAAAGACATTTAGAAGATAAAGACACTGTCTCTGTGCTCTTAGGTAACCACATTATGGCTGGAGGCCCAGGTGTTGGTGAAGCCAGAGATGGGCAAGACAGTGATTCTGTAAGTGAGCAAACAGACCATTTTTATTTCTATGATGATGCATTGTCTTTTGCTAAAACAAATAAGATTTTGTTTTTTTGAGTTTAGGCAGCTGTGTACTTCAGCATTGAGTGAGCCTGCATCCTTGCTCTGAAAGTTGAAATAAGAAGTCCTGGTATACAACATGATTAACTTTAACAGGGTCAAAATATTTTAGGACAAAAATGTTTATGCTCAAAATTGTAAGTAGGATCACTATGGATGGATCTGTTAGTTGTTGAGAGGAATGGAGTGGAGCAGTTCAGAGTTGAGGCCCAAGAACAACAGTGCTTGGGTTTGAGTCTTTGATTTGCCACCTAAAAGATTTTGAGTAAGGGCTTTAACTTCTGTGTTCCGTGGTTATCTAGGATGCAAAACGGTAAAACCTCACTAGATTGCTGGGAATTTAAGTGAGTTAATATATCTAAGGCTGGTACAGTATAGAATATAAATGCTCAGTAAATATTAGCAGTTTTTATTTGTAGTGATAATAATCTTACCTCACAAATGGATGTCAGAAAGATAGCCGAGATTAATTCTTAGCAGGGCTTCTTTAGGACTGAGAGAGATAATTATGAATTACTTCCATCCACTGGGTCAGTGCATTCTGTTTCCTGGGGGACATTAGCCCTGGTTTATTTGGGGGAGCACTAACATTCATCAGGTCAGAGGTTCTTGGGGAGCTGTATAACACTGCATTATAGTAGCGGTTGGTGACTACCCATATTGGTCTTCAAAAATCTTCTAGTTTAAGGTCTCTCCTTGCCTCTTCAGAGCATGGTCTTGGCCATTGCATTGAGTTCCTTATCAGGACCTGAGTAAATGTCAAGTGAGACAGATCCAAGACCAGTTCAGGATCTGTTGTGTGCACTCCTGCACGCGTCCATGCGAGCAACAGAGCAAGTAGCTGGGTTCTTAACTTTACATCAGGAAAAATACTTTAAAGGTTAACTATACACCTGTGTTTCCAGAAGCCAAAGCACATGGATCTGATTTGATTTAGGAAAAAAGACAGATAAACTGCCATTCTGTCACTAGTTAGTACCCTTAACCTCAAAGAACATTTGAATGGGACTGAGTGTGAGTGCTAGTTTAAGACACATACGTGCTAATCATTACCAGATTCAACAGTGCACCAGAACCTCACCTCCTTCTATTTCAGCTCTGGAAAAACTGAATTCCAAATGGTATGATGTGAAGTTATGACTTGAACATTTATTATTTTATAGGTACAGGCAGAACTGTCTCCAAAGCAGTCGATTAGGCCAGGTTCTCTCAACTTGTGGTCTATAGACCACATGAGTGTCTAGTTAAAAATGCCCATCTGAGCTGGAAAGTACCCCTAAGACTCCCACGATTTTAAATGGCATCAACATATTACTAAAGTAGGACATCTGTTGTCCATAGTGCTAACTTTAAGAAATTGATGGCACAGCACAATTATCCTAGTTTTTGGCTTGGCGCCTGTGGCTCAAGTGGCTAAGGCCATAGCCACATACACCCAAGGTGGCAGGTTTGAATCTAGCCTGGGCCCACCAAACAACAATGACGGCTACAACCAAAAAATAGCTGGGCGTTGTGGCGGGCACCTGTAGTCCCAGCTACTTGGGAGGCAGAGGCAGGAGAATCACTTGAGCCTAGGAGTTGGAGGTTGCTGTGAGCTGTGATGCCATAGCACTCTACCCAGGGTGACAGCTTGAGGCTCTGTCTCAAAAAAAAAAAAAATCCTAGTTTTCCCTTTTAGACTTTTTCAGTTGTGCCATCTATAGATATATTTGAACTTGTTTTTGCATGTTTTTAAATTTTTAAGTAATTGATTCCAACAGGCCACTACTACTTCTGTCTCTTCCTCTTTTTTTAACTTAATTTTCATCAAATCATAACTGTATACATTTGTGGGTATAATGTGATGATTTGATATACAATGTGGAATGCTTAAATCAAACTAATTAATATAACCGTAACCTCATTTACTTATTTTTATGGTGCAACATTTATAATATACTCTTAGTTGTTTTGAAATGTACAAAACATTGCACTGTGTACATTAGGTGAGATCCTGCCAAATACCCTCCCTCCACTTCCCTTCCCTCTACCCTCCCCTCTCTCTCCTCTCCCCTTTTTTATTCTGGACTATCTTTGTATTTTATCATTTGTATGAATGTGTGTTTACATATTGGTTTCATAATAGTATTGAGTGCATTGGATACTTTTTTTCCCATTCTTGAGATTTTTACTAAGAAGAATATGTCTTAGCTCCATCCAGGTAAACACAAGGATGTAAAGTCTCCCCCTTTTTAAAGACGGTATAGTATTCCATGGTGTACGTATACCACAATTTGTTGATCCATTCATGGGTTGATGGGCATTTAGGCTGCTTATGTCATTGCACTTCTGAGGATTGAGAACATACCTGACATCAAGTTTCCAGCCATGAATAATGGCCCTCAAAGATAGTGACACCCTAATCTCCAAAACCTATGAATGTGTTATCTTGCATAGCAGAAAGGACTTTGTGAATGAGATTAATTTAAAGATTGTGAGGTGGACTTAATGTAATCATGAGGGTACTAATGAGTGAGAGAGGGAAGGTGACTCCTCAGAGGGAGGTCTGACCATGCTCCTCTGCTGACTGAAGATGGAGGGAGGGAAACCAAGGCACGAAGACAGTCTCCAGAGGTCGGAAAACACAGGGAATGGGCCCTGCCAGGAAACCTCCTGATGACACCTTGATTTTAGCCCAATAAGACCCAGTTGGGACTTTGATCTTCATAACTGTAAGATAATACATCTATGTGGTTTAAGCCACTAGGTTTGTGATAATGTGTCATAGCAGTCATAGAAAACAAATACAAAGGTTTCACATTAAGTTTCTTATCCACATAGCCACAGGTACTCCTCACCACCATCTTCTGAGGTAGGGGCTCATTTTGCAGAAGAGCAAGTGGTTGAGAGAGATCACACAGCTCCGGAAAGCTCCAGTATACCAGGGCTTGATGCGAATATCCCTGTGCTTACTCTGAGCTGAGCTTTTATAGATTCATAGATACCATCCAGACCAAGATCTTTCTTTGCTTTTCCAGATTGGAAGCTCACGTTGTCTTTCATTTCTCTCCTGGGAGCCTCTCAGTGCTCTTGAACACTTTTCTTATCCTTCTTGGGACATTCTGTCACCTGTTGTGTGTTTCCTGTGGGATGAGAACTACCTTAAGCTCTTGGTATTTTATTTTTTAATATTTATTATTTTTTTTTTTCGGATTGATATGAAGGTACAAATGTTTAGGTTACATTGTTTTCATTTCTAAGGGAAAGTTCAAGTTGTAGTTGAGCCCTTCACCCATACCTTAAGCTCTTTTAGGATTATTCCTTGAGCGCTGAGTAACTATAAGTAAATTGAAGAGGAAAAAAAGGAAAGGAACGGTGGCTCCTGCAGCAGCACCTGCCACCAGCGCTTTCCCTGAAGGACCTCATTTTCCCTTCACAGCCTCGGGGCTGATGGGCAGGTAGAGAGGAGCTGTGGTCAAGCTGTACTTGCACAGCAAGCCTGTAGGTCACCTGTGGCTTAAAACAGCAAAGCTCCATCACAGTCCACGTTACAGACAAGAAACTTGAGGCTCTGAGGGTGGATGATGGGCTTAGGGTCACACAGTTCTCAGATGCTTGGCCTGGATTTGAGCTCAGGGCATCTCACTACAAATCCCATGATGCTTTTGTAATCAGGAAGAGGGGATTCCCCAGGGGGCAATGGACAGAGCAAATTAGGAAGACAGAGGAGTGGATCAGACTGCTGTACTGGCCACGGCTGGTGCTGTAATGCTGGCGCAGGGGCTGGAGCAAGAAAACCACATCAGCACAGCTGGGACAGCTACGGCTTGCTTGTGTCCTTTCTGGGCTCACTGTCATCTGCCCTTGTGGATCTTTTTGCAGGGAAATTCTAACTGATGAGGCAGGATAAGGAAAGAATGAGAGAGTGATTCCTGGTCGGTGCGTGTGTGGGTGATAAGCCATGGAAATAGATCATTTTATTTCAGTGGTTGTTCTTTTTTTTTTTTTCTTCCTTCCCACTGCTAAGGCATCTCATATATGGTGTTGAGCAGAATAAAAAGGAGAATTTCAGAAAAGTACATGTATCAAGACCTGGTACCGGACTCCCAGGAACTTCAACTTTGATTTTTTATTATTTATTTATGTATTTTTTTTGCAGTTTTTGGCCAGGGCTGGTTTTGAACCCACCACCTCTGGCATATGGGGCCAGCACCCTACTCCTTTGAGCCACAGGTGCCACCTGATTTATTATTATTTTTTATTGAAATTTGAAAATGACTTGTGTTTCTCTTTCACTGGATTTGAAAATGAACCATAGTTTAGAGCAGATATAGTTTTTGTTATCAAGTTCAAGTTCCTGATTCTTTGGGTAGGAACTGGATTCAGAGGGAAGAGCCTTGTCACTTGGGCTTTTTGTCCAATCTTACCCTTGTGTATTCTCTTCGTGACTCTGAAATGTGGGCAGAGAGGCTTTTGGGTCAGGACGCCCTCCTTGTTTCTTTACTGAGATCTGTTATCAAGATCAGTCTGGGTGCCTCGGGGGCCCTTGTGATTTAATCTCTCGAAGGAGGTGGAAGAGTGCGGCTGCTTCCTCCTCTGAGACAGCTCTCTGAATGCCCTTCTACCTCTTCCTGGTTCCTGGACACCTGAGCTGAAAGAGCACGGCCTGCTCATTCTTTCAGTTAAGATATTACCTGAAGATCAAGTCCTTCATTCTAAGCCAATAGAAGCAAATCCAGATAGTTTTCCCTTAAAGGAAAACCAAGAATACAATTTGGGGGTTGACAATCTAAAGTCAGAAAGTTTTAAAAAATTATTGTTGCTACTCATGACAATGTAGTGCATATCCAGTCTATGAAAACTAGGTCAAGTTCAGGAGGTGGCCAGACATGTACAGTAGAACCTCTGTAGTTGACAATCTCCCTACACTGACCACCTCTTGTGTATCTTTTTGGTCACCTATCCTAATGGGGAGCCCAAGCTATTGATGTGAACTTGGATAGCTACAAAACTAAAAACTAGCTGCTGGGAGGGGTTGGGTTTGATAGACAAAGAGTGAGGTACGAGTTCCTGGACTTGCTGTGCCTTCGGATAGAACCATAAACAGAGAATTTCAGAAGATGGGGCCCAGCATCATGGAAGGGTATAATAATTTTGAATAAAGAAATGCCCACAACTTCTTGTGGAGAATTGCCTGGGTGTTGATCCTTCCTCACAATCGGGAAATTCTTCCTTGGATCTCACATGGCAGATCAGTCTCAGGTTGTGTTGACCAGTGATTATTCTAGAGCAGCCGTGGGCCTGAAGCTGGTTAGGTCTGGGGAAGCAGCGCCAAGCGTTCCTTGGGAATTATGTGCCTTCCTACAAAACGCTCATGACCTTCTCCCTGAACTTCCCTCAGCCTCCTACTTCCCTTTCTGGTTCTGTCTGTGTAAGGTCCCTTTACCTTAGGCTCTTACTGCCCTGCTAGAAGGGGCTGAGGCATCCTGGCCCAGTGGTTGGGGCTGTGACAGGTCACCCTTTGGCCCTTTCAGGCCGAGTTTGCATTCAGGTCTGCTTATTGCTGTCCATTAAGTTGCAGGGACCTGCGCCTTCTCTGGGAGCCTGCCTGGCACTCACTCTCTCCACTGCTCTATGGATCCAGCCAGTTGTTCCCAGCAACGGCAGTCTTGTCCCTGAAGACAAGGGACAAGATAGGAACCGAGTTATCTCCCCTGATTCTCTAATGTTACTTGGCTGCATTTTAGCTTATTGCCTAGAGTAGTTCTTGTTGCTGTTTTCCTGTTCCTGATTCAGTTCACTTGTTGAAAAACTTCTCAGGGAACCATGCTAACTAAGGTGCTTCCTTCTCCTGGCCCTGCCCTGTGCTGTCTGCACCCCTGGGGAACTGTTGGCTGGGTCTGCCCTGCTCTCACCCCAGCGAGGCCTTCAAGTTCCAGGCTGGGTCTCTTCATATCTCTTCCACTCTGTCGTAGTTAACCAGCCATTTGTTCTGTCCCTAAATCTCACACTTGTCTGGATCCAGTTTTTCCTCCAAGTGATTCCCTGTTCTGGTTTTGCTAACCTGTCTGGTCACGTGTCGGGTCGCCTTATCGGCATATGAGTCAGAGGTAATGCGAGGTATAATGATCAGTTTTTGTCTCCCACCTGGCAATCGCTCCTGTCCCCACTGTTCTATTACAAATTTTCACCCACAGATGCCAATGGCTACCTCATTGGCAAAGCTCTTGGGCCACTGGGCCAGGATGCCTCAGCCCCTTCTAGCAGGGCAGTAAGAGCCTAAGGTAAAGGGCCCTTACACAGAACCAGAAAGGGAAGTAGGAGGTTGAGGGAAGTTCAGGGAGAAGGTCATGAGCGTTTTGTAGGAAGGCATATGATTCAGGCCTCTTTCTTTCTTCCTTTGTCTTTTTTCAACATTTGGCCCAGGGAAGCCTCTCACCTCACTGTTCGTGGGAATCTGTTCTGTCTCCTCCTTGGCATCCAGACCTGTGACTGCCATTGCTGTTTTATTCCTGAGTGTTCCTTTCTTTCTCCCATCCTGGGGCTCTCACCGCATCTTCTAGGAGCTCCACCTGTTCCTCTGCTGAACCACATGCAGTGCTGAGCATATAAATGGGAAACCTACCCTCAGCGCCTCAATGGCTCACCAACTTTATATTTCCAATTTTTGAGTTGACAAGGAATATGAGGGCTTCCTGGAGCTGGCTCTTCCACTCCAGTTCATTTTGACTATCACTTTCCTCCTGTTCTTCCTCTATTCCTAGAAACAGGGAACCCTAGACTCCTTCACCTGACGCCCTTTCCTCATTTAAACAACAGCGTCCTATTGACACCTTCCCAGTCCTGCTGTCCTGGTTCTTTCCTTGTAGGAAAACAAAGACAGCTTAGCGTCAGGGTTGTTGCTCCTCGGCAAGTTCAGATTGCTGGACTCTGAGTGTTGGTGACTAGTTTGTTGAGAAAATGCAGGAGACACTCACACACATCTGGCACATGTGCACACACACAAATGGGAATAGACCAAATGTGGAGAGAGGGATGGGACGGGCTCTGAAGTTTTCTCTATGCACTCTGTGGTCCATTTTGGTGCTGACCCTGCGCCCTGTGCTGTCGTTTACTCTGGTGGGCTATCAAATGGGGTGTCTGCTGTATCAACACACCTGGATGTGCTAGAGCTTATGAGGGTATAAAGAAATTATCTGGCTGTCATCTCTCAAACTAAACAACTAAAAAGAGCAGTCCTTTTGGAATTATTATTATTATTTTTTTGGCTAGTTGCTTTTGACAGTGATAGCTACTTGGAAACTCTGAAATCTGTCTTATACTTTTTTTTTCTTTTACCACTTTTTTGAAGTATTGTTGATATACATGTACAAAGAATAAAATATATTTAGTGTGAACAGTTTTATGAGTTTGGACATATGCAAATGCCGTGATATCATCACCACAATCAAGGTAATACACATATTCCACAGACCTCTCAAAGTTTCCTTGTATCTGTTTGTTTGTTTTTGTGGTAAGAAAGCTTAACATGAGACCTACCCTCTTAACACATTTTGAAATACACAATACTGTACCCCTAATCATAGCACTATGTCCCACAGATCTCAAGAATGTTTTCATCTGGCATAACTGAAACTTCACAGCCATTGATGACTCCCCATTCCCCGTCTCCCAGCCCCTGCAGACAAAGGTTGTGCCCTCTGCTTCTGTGCGCTCGCCTGTTGGAAGTGTGCAGGACTTGTCTCTCTGTGACTAGCGTTTCACTCAGCATAAGGCCCTCTGGGTTCACCTGCGCTGTCACAAACTGCAGGAGTTCCTTCTTCCTAAAGAAAGACTAATTAGGTTCTGTTGTATATGGATACCACATCTTCCTTCTTCAGCTGTCAGTGGACATGCGGGGTCTCTGGGTCTCTACTGTGTTAGTAAACGTGGGAGTGCGGGTCTCTCGTGAAGATCCTCATTTCAATTCTTTCGGATACATACTTGGAACTGCTGCCCATATGGCAGCTCTATTTGTGATGTTTTGAGGGCCTTCCACTCTGTTTTGCATAGCTGCTGCATCGCTCTATGTTCCTACCAATAGTGTACGGGGGTCCGATTCTCCCCATCCTCATCAGCACTTATTATCTGTCTTTTTGGTAACAGCCTTGCTAACAGGTATGAGGCGATAACTTAAGTGGTTTTGATTCCCATTTCCTTGATAATTAATAGCATTGATCATCTTTCCGTAAACCTGTTGGACATTTATGTCTTCTTCAGAACAGAGATGTCTGTTCATTTGTCCATTTTTAAATTGGGTTATTTAATTTTTTTGAGTTGTAGAAGTATATATTTTGGAACTTAACCCAAAGGTCTCTTATTAATCGATCATATTAACCCTTTTACCCAAATAACTAGAACAAAGCATCCAAATGTAAATAAGAATGACCGTATCTGTCTGATGTGGTTAGTGTCCCCCCTGCATGTGACACAGCCGCCGAGTGGTTAGTGCTCCTGGGTCTTACTTTTGGCAGACAAGGAGGCTGAGAAGTGAGGAGTCGTGGTTTGCTCAGGAATAGCACAGAGCTCTTCTCACATACTGTCTTACTTCATATGTTACTTACTGGTATAGTGTTAGCTAAAGATCACTTCCTAAAAATGAAGGTGTTCCAAATTTTATGAAAAAATAGAAACACAAAAAACTAGAAAAAAGAAAAGATATCAGTGGTGTTCTAATGCTAAAACCTAATTAAAAGGTGAATTTACTGGGTTATTCATCTAGAATATATTTTCTAGAAGAGTTGCTTTATTTCAGTTCGAAAAATACTTTCAAAGTCATTTTTGATT
The DNA here is from genome assembly GCA_963575145.1 of Galago senegalensis. Classification (NCBI taxonomy): domain Eukaryota; kingdom Metazoa; phylum Chordata; class Mammalia; order Primates; family Galagidae; genus Galago; species Galago senegalensis. The sequence continues at coordinate 31,561 of CAUYTI010116012.1, forward strand.
TGATTTTTTGATTTGTCACAGTTATTTCCTCATGTTATTTAATTTTCATCAACATAATCTTCATCAGCATGATCTTTTGTTGAGTGCATGTCTTAGTACTCATTTTTTCTACACAAAATTTAGATTAAAAACAGTGACTTATGGGCTTGGTGCCTGTGGCTCAAGTAGCTAAGGCACCAGCCACATAAACCTAAGGTGACGAGTTCGAATCTAGCCTGGGTCTGCCAAAACAACAAAGATGGCTGCAACCCCCCCCCTCCCCAAATAGCCGGGTGTTGTGGCGGGTGCCTGTGGTCCCAGCTACTTGGAAGGCAGAGGCAGGAGACTCGCTAGAGCCCAGGAGTTGGAGGTTGCTGTGAGCTGTAATGCCATGGCACTCTACCCAGGGGGACAGCTTGAGGCTCTGTCTCAAACAAACAAACAAACAAATAAATAAACAAAAATTTGACTTATTACAAAGTTTTAACTATCAGTGGTATTATTCATTCAATGGGCATTTGCAAACTTCTTAGGTGCTGAGTGCAAAGGGAGAAGGTTCAACAAATGAATGAATGAATGATTGTATTACAGGAGTAATGTAGTGGTGTGAGGGTGCTAATTAACTTATGTAATATAGTCTTGAGTTAGTTCAGGCAGCGAATTTGAGGTTTGAAAGATCTTGGTCATTCATCAAAATAACATTTTCCTCTAAGTGCTCTTATTCAGAACCAGTGACTGCTCATATTTCTTGCTAATTGGAGCTGGCCAAGATGGTCATAACATATTGTCCATAATAACCAGGCTTGGTTTGCTTGGCAACAAATTCAGTTTTCTCTCTTGTAAGAATAGGTCTTGTCATTAGTGAAACAGTAGGAATGTAAAAAGGGTGCTGGAAACACTCAATGCTGATTGGAGTAGGATCGTCCTCTCTGCGTATCTGTATAGAAGCTGAGAAACAGAGATCTCTCTCGAAGGCACTGGAAACACTCAATGCTAGAGTAGGAACATCCTCTCTGCATATCTGTGCCCTACCCCAAATCTCTGCCAAGAAACAGAGATCTCTTGCTGTTGCATAGTAAGTCTCCACCAAGGAAAACTGACGGCCAACAATGGATTGCCAAATGTGGCAGCCATCCTCCAACACGGTCCTCAGTGACCCTCACCTTCTCATTATATTCATGCCCTGTATAGCCCCGTCCCATGCTGAAGTAGCTGCATGAGAGACCAACAGAGTACAGAGGAAGTGGAGATGTTTCACTCCAAGGCTCACAGGTCAACTCCCTTCTACAAGGAAGTCAATCAGAATGCTCAGTTAAACAGGCCGCCCCCCACATGTGTGGACTCAGTCCTGGTGTTCTTTCTGAGATTAAGTTCAAAACTGTTCACAACTATTTCAGCTCACGTGTGGTACAATTTGTGGGTCTGACCCCCTGGTACTGCACACTCCTGCCTTTAAACCCATTGATTTGAAATAGTGTTAGCCCAGTGATTGCAAAGATGAAGAAACACAACTCAAGTCCCCTTAATTCTGTTCTTCTCTGTGTCCACTACCTGCCTATGTGGTGATGGGAAACTTGCGAAGGAGATTGTGTGAACCAGGAGCGGCTAATCAGATAAGCCAGGAGGAGGAGGCCTCGGAAAGAACTCCCCGTTCCACAGTAAACAGAATCACAGCTCACCTGGGATGTCTCTGCGTGTGTTTACTCATGGCCTTAGCTCATGATTTGGGTCCCGGTTTGGTTATGACATGTTTTATAAGTTTGTTCATCTTCTTCCTCTTGCCACTGGCAAGAACTGTCTGGCTGAGGTAGTAAAGTCCCCAAGGAAGGAGCCAGAGCCCTGACAAGTGAGCTTGGTTGGAAGGCGACATTCAGGAGCATGAGGATGAGCGCTAATGCTGCCGTGTCATCCAGGAGAGGCCGAGGCCAAAACCCAGGGAGTCCTCAGCAAAGCAGGACGTGGAATTGGGGTCCTCTAGTGTTACGGCACAGTGTCATGGAGTGTTATTGTTGAGGGGGAGGAAAAGCCCCTTCCCTGTCACTGTAGCGTGTAGGCCACAGAAGACCCCGGCACTGGTGTCTAAGTAGGTACAGACCCCTCCACTCCTCTGTTGTACTGATTAAGCAGTGGGAGAAGGGGGGATTCTCACACTGATTAAGGAAAAGGTCCGGGCCAAGATCTCTTCTTCTCAGGTGGTCTGGTGGATTTTTTCCTCACTTGTGAGTCAACAAACATTGATTTGTACTGCTATATCCTGTGGGTACACAGCATGGGGGTATCACACACTTCCTGGGTGAAGGGCACAACTATAGCCCAGACTGTAACCTTACAAAAGCAAACCAGTAACCTAATTCTAGGTTCCACCCTATTAATCCAAGGTACTAATAATCATAACAAGAGAAATACTGTCATCTCTAATCTAACTCCCACCTGCTGTTGCTGTCTGGTAGTGGATGAATCTAGAGGTGCAACCCAAATGTAATATTAATTATCACTATGTTATCAATTCTAGCGGGAGGATGAGGAAGACTAAATCAGACCCAACTACAAAAAGTTTTAGCTTATTTCTCAGTTGCACATCTAATAGTCATTCAGTCTGTATAATAGTCATTCTAACCTACAACTGTCGGCAGCAACCTTAAATCTACTAATTGCATTATATTAACAATCATTGTATTCATACATTTAATTCAAATATAACTGCCACAACATAATCAACATAATCATTACCATATGCATGAGATAAATTCCACTAATAACTTCCAGTATCCTTATAACTCTCTTCTCTCTAGAATACCTACCTCCCTTTACAGGATTTTTAGCCAAATTAATCATTATCTAAGAATTATAAAACAAACCAGCATTATTATATCAACATTTATAGTGTGACAGCACTATCCACATCTTATTTCTATATGGGATGAATCTATTCTACGTGATCGTAGAGGTTGACCAACCAACAACATAAAAACAAAACGACAATTCCAAATATAAAGCAAATGTTCTTCCTATCATCACTTATTATGTTAGCAACATTTTCCCTCCTACTTGTACCAGTAGTTTCGACATTGGATTAGGAATTTAAGTTAGGTAGACCAAGAATCTACAAAGGCCTGCTCAAGGTGTTTTCAAATTAAGAAAAAAAATTAAGAACTGCAAGATTCTATCATACACCGATTGAATGCAAATCAAAGGCTTTAACGAAATTCTTATGGATTGGTAATATCTACCTCCAGCAGATACCCTAATCAGCTGGCTTAGTCTCCTTCTGCAGCTGAGGGGAGAGGGAGGAGAGGGCTGGCAAAACTGCAGCTGCTGTTTTGAATTTACGATTCCATGTAAATTTTCGCCTTGAGGCTTAGTTAAAAGAAGTTTCCACCTCTGTCTTAGACTTACAGTCTGATGCTCACTCAGTTATTTTACCCTTCTACCTATGTTTATTAATCATTGATTATTTGGTACTCTATGCTATCTGGTGCTGGAGCCAGGATAGTAGTAGGAACTGCCACGTATCTCCTAGTCTGAGCTGAACTGGGTGACCCAGGCCCCATATTAGGGGATGATCAGTTGTATAATATCATTGTAACTGCCCATGTGTTCAAAATAATATTTTTCATTATAATTAGAGGATTTGGTACCTGATTAGTTCCCTTAAGGACTGGAGCCCCACATACAGCATCCCGAATAACCGCATACGCTTCTGACTTCTCCCCCCATCATGCTTACATCTGCTTACGGCAGGCGTATAAGCTGGTATAGAATGAACAGTTTATCCACCTTCATCTGGAAACACAGCACATGCAGGGCCTCTGTGGATCTTATCATTTTCTCATTAGCTACACTTAGTAGGTGTTTCATCAATTTTAGGAGCTATTAATTTTACCACAGTTATTATTAATATGAAACTACCAGCCATATCCCAATACCAGACACTTTTTCCTTTTTATAATAAGGAGTATGTATTCTTATTTTGAATGAGCCATTATTTTTCCAATGGAAAGCCTTTTTCAATTAGGAAGATGAATTTCAAAGGTTTGTAAGATGGGTTAGCAACCTATGTCAGTGCCCTCTTAGGTGAAATCGATAGTTGAGTAAGGTCAAAAAAAAAAAAAAAGAGAGAGAGAAAGAAAAAGGGATTGGTCTCCCCTCTCTGCCTGAAAAGAAGTTCTTCTGACTGAACAGATGGGTAAGCTGTGACAGGTGAACTTCCTTGGGGTGGGCTGGGTTCTGCTGCTGCTTGGTCCTTAGAATCTTGGCTGCTTTGGGGGCAAGTTTGTTCTAGGACCTACTGAGGGGCTCTGATTTACACACAGCAGGCCCTTGGTCAGTTGCTGCTGGTGGTGATGATGCTGATGGACTTAGGTGCAGTCCCCTACAAACCCCTCAGCTGACCCACCTGTCAGAGCCCTCTGTAATACCTGGGGCTTAAGACCAGGAATGCCTAGCCTCGGTCACACTGGCCTCCATCTGGGTCCACTTGGTATAAAGATCTCCTAAGTTCCTGGGTTGATGGACAATCAGTGTTCGATGGATGGCAGTGGATACATTAAATCAAACAACTTTCCAGGTCTAATCTGAGGTCTCCATTCAGCTGATGAGGACACTGATACCCAGGTAGGAAGAGGAAGCAGAGAGTCTATATCCTGGTGTTCTGAGATGTGGGTCAGGTCGCTGACTCTTTTTTCAAAGGGAGTCCCCAAATGGCAGTGATCTCAGTCACCTGGCTGCTCGTTAACCATGCAGATTCCTGGGCTGTTGTCCTAAGATTCCGGTTTTAATAATTACTCTGGATCAGAACTGCACAATCCAAATATAATGTGAGCCATATGTGTAATTTAAATTTTTCTAGTGGTCACTTGAAAAGGTAAAGAGGAACAAATATTTTATTAATGGATTTTATTTAATTCAAAACAACCAAATTATCATTTTAACATCTTTAATTTCTATAAAAGGTATATATATTTGATCAAATATATATATATATATTTGATACTAAGTCTCTGAAGTTGGGTCTGTATTTTATGGCACATCTTAATTTGAATTAGCCACATTTCAAGTGTTCAAAAGCTTTCACTGGGGAAAGCATCTATAACTGTCCCCTCCCAGTCAGTAGAACTCCTCATAAAAAGGTATCAGCTGCCTACAAGGTAAAGAAGCCCCTGGTGCTAGATTCATTCAAGCATCTAGAGTTGGGAAGTTGGAAATCCGCCTGAACCTTGTTAAACTTTGTGGACAGTCACTGACTCGGCCTGTCCATGGACAGGGGTGTGTTTACACAGCAAACGTGCAGAAAGCATTGGCCATAGAATGACACAGACCTCCTGAAGCCACATGCTACTCAAGGACTGCCGAGCTGTATGTTTGTAGGTGTAGCCTGCAACATCAGGAAGGCACCAGGACCCAGTAAAGTACTTGAGTGGCATTTTCAAACAGAAGCAGCTAAAGTTTGTCCAATTTAACCCACAAGTGCAATTGGGGAATTTTTGTGCGTGAATCAACTTGTTTGGCTTGACAGGTCCCTTCTGTGCCCTGCCTGGCCCAGTCTCTGTTCACAGAGGTGCTCTGTGTGTAAATTCAGAGGGGGTGGGGTCGGAGCAGGGAAGTTCAAGGCAAACTTCTCTGGAAGAGGCAGCACTAGGGATCCATGGTGGGAACACAGGAAAGGCCACTTGTCGGAGCTTCTACTCTGCCCCACCAGATGTGACGTTCAAAGAGCTGTGGGTGGAATCACATTTGAGTTCTGTATAATCAGACGTACACGTGATGAGATGCACACCTCTGTATATGAGGACAGACAATGAAGTTCTCAAACTCACCCTAGAAAAAAATGCTGCATACCTCCCTACTGAATAGCACTACGGTCACCAGATGGCCAAGGGGAGTGCTTCGAGGTGACCATAGTGGCATCCAGCAATGACGTCCGGAGCGTTTTTTCTAGGATGAGTTCACAAATTTAATTGTCAGAGCTTGTGTGTATTAATGTAATTAATTAGTTAATGCAATTAGTTGTATTTGAAAGATAGCTGTAAGGATATTGATTTTTAAAATCATGTCTCATCTCCCCCCTTGTCTCATGCTTCCTTTTGATAAAAGGTAAGAAAAAATAGAGCCATCGGGAGGACATGGCACCTTGTACCTGGTCTGTGCCTGAAAGGATGCTCTCTTTAGTGGTGGCTCCTTATGAGGGTTTGTGTGGTGCTAGAGCCTGAGAGATGAGGAGTCATAGCCCCTAAAATAACAGTGTCAGGATAGCAAGTGACTAACATTTACCCAACACTGTACACAAATCCAAGACCCCTGATACGGATTAACTCATTTCCTCCTCACAGCCACCCTGTGAGGTCCCCCAGTTTTACCAGGGAGGACGCTGGGACACAGAAAGGGTATCTAATCTGCCCATGCACTCAGCAGGTAAGGGGCGGAGATGGCGCTCAAGCTCAGGGGGATCCTTAGCTTTTACCAGGAGACCACAGTTCTTCATGCTTAGAAGCCTCCTTAGCAGTCCTGCTGGCTTCCCACTAGGGCAGCAATCTCTCCGACCTTCCAGCCAGACTGTCGCCCAGCCCCTGCGCGTGTGTCCTCCTGACTTGGTCTGCAGCTCATGCTTTTTACGAAGACCCCCACAGTTGGGAAATTCTTCCTCAGATGACATCTACCTCCCAGGATTAGTACAATTTGATCTCTATGCAATGTTTTTAGGGTGGAGACTTCTTGAAACTGCAGTGGGATAGAATTACACATGATAGGACGTCTTTCTGCACATATATTAATGTAACTGGGAATTAATTATTGTCGAAGAATAGTTACAAGAATATCCGTTGTCTACATCTGCCTCTCATCATTTTTTTTTCATCTCTGCTTTGTGCTCCAGCCCATTGAACTACTCGGTCTGGGTCCCCATTATGTGTCTCAGGAAGTCCCAGCTCCACGACTCTGGGCAGGCTGCTCTGAATGTCACCCTTGCCAAATGCTGTTTCCTCTTTGAGCCTACGTTCTCCCTGCCTTGATGTCTGCTTTCATGAGGGATGAAGCTGCAGTTACCAATGAGAGCTAAGTAATTGTTCACCAAAGAAGGATGAAGAAACACGAGGCCATGTCTCTCCTCCAGACCTAGACAGAATATGAAAGTTGTTGGGGCGTCTGTGACCTGAGGACTGGGTTTCCTCCATACCTTCTCATGGTGGGGTGACTGTGGGTGAACCAGCCTGGGTCTGGTTCCTGGCCACAGACAAGAGCTTGAAGTAGTGGATCTTGAGGTGTATATCAGTGGTGAATTAGTGGGTCAAGGTGTATGTCAGACACCTGGGCAGCTTCTAAAAATGCCCGTGGCAGAAGCACTGGGCCAGCCCTGAGCACTCAGTGTGTATGGAATTCTCCGACAGTCTGTGTGAGGAGGATGAGGGTGGGGTGTGAAGGGCACCGAGGCCTAGGAGGCAGGTCCTTACTGGGAGAGGGCAGTCTGTGAGCCCTGCAGAATCCTAAGGTTGCCCGAGGCAGTCTGCACACCACGGAGAGGAGGCCTGTGCGCACATGGAACCCCTTGGAAGCCAGTGGTGACACCTGTCCTTCGGGACTTGACAGTCCAAGATGAGAAAGAGAAAAACCAAGTGCAGTGAAGGGCCTCTCTGCAGAGCGACAGTAGGCTTGTCCCTTGTCAGAGTGCTCCAGTTCCCCTCCGAATCTTAGAACGGCCTGTGCTCCATCCGATGTCCTTTGGTGGAAGTGAGATGCAGCTTGTGGACTGTGTAACAGTAAGAGCCTTACACAAGCCCCAGGATTATTGTCCTGCCCGACTGGCATCTGCTGATCTGGAACTCTTGACTTTTCCCCGTTATTGTGAAACTGCTCTTCAGGAGTGAGCTGAGGTTCTCATAACCTCTTAGAACCTGCTGAGAACTGGCTCCTCGATGAAGGCTCAGTAAAAATAACACACAAGTGCTTACACCCACAGGAGATGTGTCAGGTCAGGGCTGAGGCTGAGAAAGAGGGACACTGCTCAGGAGAGGACTGTGCCTTGTTAGGATGAGTGCTCTGCCATGAGTGTGTCATGTGGCCCGGGGAACCCACGAGCCAGGCTCTGCCTGCTGGGGCCACACCCAGCCTTTGCCATTAGCTGTGTGATCTTGAGCAAGCCACTTAACCTCTCTGGTCCTCAGCTCTATAGTGGGGAAAATGGTCATACGTCCCTAGGGGGGTGATCAAGGTTAAGTAGTGAATCAGGAAGAACACTTGGGATAATTCAATAAATGTCAGCTGTTGTTGTTATTAACAGAATGGCTCACAATAATCACACATGTAGGTGATGAGCACTGTGTGATGGGCTGGTGATGACATGACCCCATTTCATTCCTCACAACCAAGCTGCAAGGACAGAGGTATCCATCTTCCATAGGAGGAAAACGGAGGCCCTGGGAGAGGAAGTTTTTTGCTATGCTTGTAAGTAGCAGAACTGGGATTTTTTTTCCTTTTTAACCCATGACAATTTTATCTGTGACTCATTCAATATTTACCTTAAAAGGTTATCAGTAATATTTGATTAATGCAGTCAGGTGTCCTGCACCTTCGTAACATTTCCTTAATGTCAGGAGAGTACAAATGGAGGCTTCCCAGGCCCTGTGGGCTGTTTTGGAGCGATCCGGGCAGCTCCCCCAGTGTCTGTGGTTAGCCTCCTTGGTGACAGTCCTCATCCTAGCACCTCCAGGGTGCTGCCACAGATACCCCAACTCCTGCAGTCCCAAATGGATCTTATTACCGTTCCCCAAACCATCTCCTTCCACAGTCATTCTTTCAGATTGACCAGGAGATGGTTTGGAGAATGATAATAAGATCTCACAATCCTCACCTTCATCCAGGCTGGGAGAGTTGGCACTGCCTTTGACTCTCACCTTGCACTTGAAGTGGGTAGCCTAGTCTTGAGGACTAACCATCACAATGTCTTTGGACTGTCTCTTTCCATCCCTACTGCCACCATCTTAGTAGGTTAGGTGTCACTGTTTCAACAAATAGATACCAAAGTATAAAATGGCCCAGAACCAATAGGCTAGATTTTGCTCATGCAACAGTATTGGGTGAGGAGGCTGGTCACTAGTGTGGCCCTGTCCATGCAGGTGTTCAGGGATTCAGGCTGATGGACGCCCAGCTGGGTTCACTGGGCTTCTGTGGAACCCTGAGGTCAGCTTCATTGACACCAGCTAGAAGGGGAAAAGCAATGAAGAGCTCCCCTGGGGGCTTGGATGGCAGGTCTGGTGGTGAGCACATTACTTCTGCTCACATTGCACAGGGCCACATCTAAGTGCAAGACAGGAGACACCCACCTGTCCACCCAGCCTCAGTCCCAGGGCCCTTTACATCCCTTGCCTAGTTTTTGCAGCAGTCTCTGGACTGGTCTTCATGCCTCATCTCACGCCCCAGCTAATCCATGTTCCACAATGTGCCTGGGTGAACTTTTGAGCCCTAATCCTGCAGGCCTCCTGCTGGCTCCAGAGTGACATCCCAAGGCCTCCATAGTGGGATCTCAATTAAACTTCCCAGCCTATCTCCAACCTTTCAGCAGCCTCAGGCTGACCCTGGCATCCTCCACGCTCCTTCCTGAACAAGCCGTACACATGACTCACTCACCAACCTGTGCTCCTGCTCTCAGCCAGGCATCCTTCCTCATCACTGCCACTCACAGGTGTAACTGCTTAAAGTGTGGCTCACTTCTTCCTGAAGTCCTTCAAGTCCATCCTTCCTCATCACTGCCACTCACAAGCGTAACTCTGCTTAAAGAAGGCCACCTTCTTCCTGAAGTTCCAAGTTGTCTTCAGTTGGAAAGAATCCCTCCTCCCACGTCTCCTATAGGCACAGGGGAGGCGATGTGTTTTGTTTTCTACTGCAGCTCCCATCTGAGCCTGTTGCTGGAAGGAAAGCTCACTTTGCATTCTGCCCTCCTCTTAACTCAGGGTAAATCCAACCTCCTGGCCTGGCGCACCGAAAATCTCATAATCTATTTTCCGTAGGTATTTCTAGACTACATTTTTGTCACCCTTCCTATGGCCTGGTGTGGGCACCTTGAAACACCTGTGTCTCCACTGCCCTATGTCCTTTCATGTTTCTGTGCCTTTGCCACTGCTGCTGTGGAAGGGCCACCAGGCACCTATGCCACCTGGTGAAGCTGCGGCCACCTAGCTGCTGTGCTGTGACCATCCTTCTGTGACATGTGTCCACTCCTCTGAAAGAGGCTGTGCCCACTTCTGTTCTAGACTATTGCTCCTAACAGAGCTGAGTTCCTTAAGAGCCAGAAGGTCCTCATCAGTATCTTGGAGCCTCAATGTGAGCACAACATTCGGTGCATGGGAGGCGTTCAGCGAGCGGTTTTGAGTGAATCCCCCACCGGGGGAGCTAGCCACACGCCCTTCAGCCCTGTCTTTGGGGGTCTGTGCGGGCAATCAGCCTGAGTCTAACAATAGTGTATTAGGACTTCTTTGTCATTGGATGGTCCTGCTAAGATGGTAGAATACAAGGGCATTTTTCATATGAGGACAAGGGTAGCTAAAAATCTGGGGAAAATCAAAAACAAATACCAAAAACGAGAGAGAAAAGAGAAGGAGAAGCAGCTCAGGAAAATAGATGTAAGAAATGAAGTTCACATTCTTGAGCTGTTCCTTCTTTTTTTAAAAAGAATTGAAGCATCTCCAAAGAGCACAGCCTTAAGACACTTGGCCCAGGTGTATTTAATTTTCCAGAACAATACACTGATGACTATCATCTGGGAGCCTGAATTCTTAACCCTTAGGCTGACACCTACTGTTTGTTAACCTCCCTGAAAGCTTTAGGGTTTTTGCCAAGGCAAGAGATGTCAGAGGGGTGAAGATTAACGTTTAGTAAACTTAGAAGAAAGGGGCTCTGTGTTGGTTTGGAGGTAGTTCTGGCAGAGGAGATGGGTATCGCCGGTGGGGGATTCAGAAGCGAAGCCATCCAGGAGGGTAAGAGAAAGCTGGCTGCTGGCAACACCACGTGTAATTCGCGGGATTTCATTTTCTAACATTTTCTCAATCTTGGGAGCTGAGACCAGAGAACCCAGCCACGTAGTCATTTTCCACCTTTATTTAAAGCTGGACTTTAGAATGCTGTTGTCCTATTGACCAGGCAATGTCAGATTATCACATGTGTTGCTTTCAAGGTGACCTTTGAAAGGTAAATGAAGAAACAAACTTTTACCTGTAGTGCTGGAAAAAACCTGAACAATCATTTTTGGGGGACGGTGCCAGTTTTTCTGCAAGATGGTTTTTTCCTTGCATTTTTAAGGTTTCAAATCCTTCAAGATGCCTCACAAAAGCTTTATTTTAAGCAGAGGTACACAGATGAGAAACGTTCATTTTCATGTCTGTCTTTTTTTAAAATGAACATGTAATTAGCCACACGGAACAAATGCATGATTGGAGTCTTTCCTGCTTTTGGGAGAACATCCTCTCACTGTCTCAGCCTGGATGCCAGGCTAGTCCCAGCTCCCAGTGAGGGAGTCTGTGCTGTGGCCAGGATGGGTCTTTTTCCATCTCCCTTATGAAGCTCACTGTGGCTTTTGTGACACATCACAAAACTGCTGTTAGTCTCACTTCCTTGGACACCCTGAAGTGAGGCTGGGGACTATTTCTCCTCCTAATTGGAAATTCCCAACAGATTTCAAGATGGGGGAGGGGCCATATGATTTGTCCAAGATATAAAATGCAGGAGTATTTCCGAAATCTTGTTCACTTTCCAAAACTGTAGATAAGTCCACTTTCCACATTCTGATATTCTTTGGGACAATTACATTTTCTTCTATTTTTTTTTTCTATAAGATGCTCCAGTCCCTGCACCCTCTTTTTCTATAGAATTTTCTAGAAGTGACAAAGATGAGGATGTTTGCAGCATTTCCCTGGGAGCAAGAGCCCCTCTGACCTTCCTTTGCCATGTTCTGGAATTTTGTTCTCTAGAACCTATTTTCTTTTCTTTTCTTTTTTGAGACAGAGTCTCACTCAGTCGCCCTCTGTAGAGTGCTATGGCATAGAACCTATTTTTTAATTTTTATTTTTCAGAGACAGAGTCTTCTGATGTCACCCAGTCTGGAGGACAGTGGCTATTCACAGGCACCATGATAATGCACTACAGGCTGGAACTGCTTGGCTCAAGTGATCCTCCTGCGTCAGTCTCTTGCGTAGCTGGGACTACAGGTGAGCCCCGCCAGGCCTGGCCTCTGGAACCCTTTTTATGATCACACTGAAATGCCCCCATCCTCCCACTAGATACATCATTCATACTCATTCTGCTTTTATTAGGCGTCTACTTTTTCCATGGGTTGGTAGTAGGGCTGTACTGGTGGACAGACCATCCACAGTCCCTGCTTTTGTTGAGCTTACATCTAGTGTCAGCAGACAGTGGCACTGGCATGACCTGGAGGGAACAGAGGCCAGTGCTAAGGAGAGCGATGCAGGACAGAGATATGGTCCTGTGGACATGTGGAACCCCGAGACCAGTGAATCTGACCAATGTAGTCTCCTGGGAAGTAATTTTTGCACAAAGAATTTTAGGACAAGCAGGAATTGTCCATATTTTTCCCCAGTTGGGAGAAAAAAGAGCTTCTTGGCGGGGGGACATGGGAGGATAAAGACCCTTTGATGGGAGTAGGGACCTGGTTGAAGATCTCTGCCTGGAGCTCAGGGCAGGGAAACATCTATGAGGTAAGGTCCTGGTAAGCATTCTAGGCCAGGCACACGGGCTTCTTCACCAGAGGGCAATGGGAAGCCAAAGTGGGTTTGAAGGTGGAACTTCAAATTTTGGAAAGATTATTCTGGAAACTGTGGGGAAGAAAGCAGGATAGGGACAGAGAGGTGCTGGGGTACTAGTTCATGCAACAAGTGTTAGTCTCCTGGGCTTGTATGTTTGTGGCTGCTGAATTGGAGAGAAGTAAAGAGACCTGATTTGCTTGGTGTGTGGACTGAGCTGGGATGAGTTGGCTCTGAGGTGTGCTGGGAAGATGGAGAAAAGAAGGATGGTCCTCAGTGTCCACCCAGCAAAACCCGATGCAGGAAGATGCGCTGAGGGAGAGACAGATGTGGAGGGAAGACGGGCCTGGATTTGGGCAGAAGATCATAAGATAGGCTTGGACATGTGGAATTTGAGGTGCCTATGTGGGAGTTATGATTTGGGGATTCATAGACAAGGTCTGGGCTGGAGGCAGCAATTTTGAAATCATCAGTGAATATGCAGTTAGACATGTAAAAGTCTGTGGGCAGACCTAGGGTGTTTGGTTGTGTTTAAGTAGGGATACTGTACTAAGTCAGCAGTGTTCAAAAGGCTAGTTCACACATCCAAGTTCTCTGCTGATGAGAGAACACTTGTAAGCCTCAACATTCTTCACCCTTGTCTTCACCCATGGAAATGATAAACAACTTTTAGCCTTAAATCTGTGCTCATGGGAAAGCTTTTCCATGTCTTGGAGAAATTCCTTCCACAAATGACACCACCTCCATTCAGATGCCAACCCCTAATTGCTAAAAAATGCAAAATACTTATTACTTTTTCCCTATCTTCAAGGATCCCCAAACTATTTAACATTTTAGAAAGATTTAGTCCTATGACTAGCAGTTGAGTCACTGATAAGGGACATAGTGTTCTAACTACTGCAGCCATTCCTGACCCCTGGGCTGAACTCACTCACCCCTGTAGACAGGTTGGTAGACAGTCTCTCCTGCTTTCCAGTGAGAACATTAATGCTTTTAAAGGACATAGAGGTGGTAGTGGCAGGAGAAGAATTTGAAACAAGAGTGCCTGGCTCCACAGTCAGACCTTGAGTAGACATGGGCCTTACTTTGGGGGACTTGACACATATGTTGTTATTCTTTTTTGCCCCACAAATAGTTCACTCTCTTTATGGAACTAGTTCCTTTGACTGGGCTTTTGACTGGTTTCTGCTTTGTTTAAATGGTTGGGTATAGACTAAGGTGACCAGATTTTAACATTGGTAAAGCGGGACACCATTGACGGGTGGGGGGGGTTCTTAATTAAAAATTTGGTCTATATGGAGCAACAAAAATGTTCATAGAACGCAAAAATAGTATTGTAATATTTTTTAAAATTTCAACATAAGTACAATTTACAAATATAATACATTAAAAATTATGTATAGTATTATTTTATTCTTTGGCATATTTCTCATTTGAGTGAATTTATTTTTAGTAGATTACCGTCGTTGTTTAAAAGGTCATGACATTTTTCACAAGAATTTGTTA
>CAUYTI010116014.1:0-36453 GCA_963575145.1 Galago senegalensis
AGCAATAACTGAGAAAATGACATGAAGGCTGTGTTGACCAGTTTGATGGAAGTATTTCAGAATGCATGTGAAAACCCCCACAATGTACCCCAGAAGAGTATCAATGTACATAGTTAACATTCAATAAAAAAAAAAAAAAAGGAAAAAAAAAAAAAGACTCTGTCTCAAAAATAAATAAATAAATAAATAAATCCAACTGAACAACCCATAAAAAAAAAAAAAAAGAAAAGGGGGGAAGAATCCACTCCTCTACCAGCTGGTGGTCCTGGGATCCAGAGCCCACCTCTTTGGTCCCCTCCAGTGCTCATCACTATGGGGCAGCGGGAAACAGAGGGGGCTGCTGCTCCTCCAGGTCCCCCCACAGCTGGGCCTCCCTCCCCTTCCTCAAAGCCACCAGGAGAGTCTCTGGGACTCAGCCCTACCATCCCCAGTTTAAACCCTTCTTCAACCCCCCAGGGCTCTCAGCAAGATTGAGTCCTACCTCAGAGATGATTTTAGGCAGAATCCAGATAAACCTCTTACATTTTAATAGTTATGCATTTATTTTAATGTGTACCAGAAAAATATAACCAGCACATCAAAACTGTGATTTCACAGATATGATTACTTAGGATGAGACTAATGGGGGTATTAAAAATAGTGGGTTAGTTTATAGAAAACATTAAGGACATAATGGTACAGGTTGTAAGTAGGTGTGTCTGTAGGAAGCCACGGTGTGGGAGTGTCTTGGGGACTTGAAGGCATGCTGGCCCATAGGCAGTCCCCTCACACCTCATACTCTTTGTACTGGAAACTACTGGCCTATAAACAATGCCATATGTCGGAAGCTTGGTTATTTATTTGTTCTTTCATTTATTCAACAAATTCTGTTCAGGCACCTATAATGTGCCAGGCTGTTTTAGCTGCTGGGGACATATCAGTGAAGAAGACAGATAAGGTTTTTGAGCTAAAAACTCTTGGAGTTTTTAGTCTAGTGGAGGAGACAAGGAAGCTAAACCTATAAAAGTATAAATAGTGGGAAGATTTAGGAAGCAGGGACGATGTTCAACCTGGAGAAGGGCATTCACCCCTAAGGCAATCAGAGTATCCAGCAGTGAGCTCCCTGTCACAGAAGGCATGCAAGCCACTCCCCACCAGTTATCAGCTGGGGTTCTTATTGAGGGGATTTCTGTCTTATTTCCCAAAGGTGCAAAGATTGGTGAAGTGGGCAGACGCCAAAACATAGTGGGCAGTTCATAAAAGTCTGCAATTTAGTGATGGTGCTGACACAAGGGGCCAGGTGGGTGGAGCTCCCAACCCTACGCAGGGGACATGGTAGGGATGGGGATTTCTCTGTCCCCTGTGTTGGCAAGTGGAGGCAGGGGCTCCTTCATGACTTCACTTCAGCTCCCTGTGAAAGGGCCGGAGTAGGGGGAAGGGGCTGCTGTTGTTGTTTTGTTTTTTTATTTTGGTCCACCTGCCTCTGCCTTGCGGTGTGATTTAGCACATCTCTTCTCCTCTGTGGGCCTCAGTTTTCCCACCGGAACAATGATGAGTTTGCCTAAGTGCTAAGCCTCTAGAACTCTCCCATCCGTATCCTCCTAAGCCCTATCTTTTGTGCTATAACCAGCAGGTGAGGATGGAGCCGGTGGAAATGGTGGAAATCCACCCAGCATGTGGTGCTTAACTCTTCAAGGCCTTCAGGGGTTTGTGAAGCAACCAGGTTCACCAAGCATTTTCTGTTCTGTCACTTCCCTTCCCCTGCCTCCTCTCATTTAACCCTTATGTGCACTCCCAAATTACAGCTGAGGACACTGAGACTTAGGGGTGACGTGACTTGCCTGAAGACACATAAATGATGGGCATTGCCAGGTATGAGCCCCACTTGCAGGGACTACAGAGCCAGAGTTCTTAACCTGAGCATCTGTCCTGCTCCTGGCTGCCAAGCTGGGTGTGGGGGCAGGTGCTTTGTTCCGGAGCAGTGCTCCTGGCTTGGACGGATTCTCACAGGGGTCACTGATGCCAAATGCTGAAAACTCCTCACTCCTGGCTTTGGCTGAAAAAACATGGGCCTGACACTCTAGGCTCCTGGATCTAAGTCCAGCACTTTCAGTGAGGATGGTGGGAGTCTGGGGGCATGTGTGGAACCCTGTGTGTCCCTGGCTGGGTGTTGTAGTAGAGAGAATGGTGGTTTGTCTGGGACGAGGTCTGGAGTGGTTGCAGGGGGTGACTGTGTGTGGTCTGAGGGGCTAAGGCAGGCTGAGAGGGAGCTGGATGGTCCTTTAGCTTCCTGTCCTGGGGGCAGGCCAGTAGCCTCTGCCCTGAGTCCTTGCCTCAGTATCAGCCTTGAAGCTGCCTCCACCCTGGTGCCTTTGGAGGTGAGGCGTGGAGGCTCTGGGAGCATCTGGAAGGTTAGGGAAGAAGCTGGGGCGGAGGAGGGCGGGCGCAGCTCATGTGGGAAGTGCTCCCTGCCTGCCCCCTCTCTAGATCTTTGCTCTCCTGGGTGTACCTCTCCCTGGGTCCCCCTCTGCCTTCCACTCTCTGTGCATCTCTCCTTGTTCCTCTCCCTGAGTTTGCTGTGTCCATCTTCCTTTCTTCCCCTCGTCTTCCAGCCCTGCTCCTCCTTTTCTCTCTCTCTGTACACACACACACACACACACACACACACACACACACAACTCTTCAGATGACATCTCAGGATTACACATACATATATTCCGTATATCATCATGACACCCACACAGAGCAGGCACTCAATAAATGTCAGCTGAATGAATGAATGAATGACCAAACGGTGAAGCTGGAGGGGCACCAAAGCTTGTCTCTAGTAGCGGTTCCTGATTTTTTTTGGAAATCCCAATCCACTTGAGAATCATTTCCTCAGAAAACTCCCCACAGTTTCAAAGGATTTGTCGAGGTCCCCAAAGCCCCTCTCTGGGGCTTTTCCCTCTGAGGGAAATAGCTTTCATGTCACTGGTGAGGAAACTGAGGCCCAGAGGAGCCTCAGGCCCAGGGCTGGCCTCAGGACGTGGGCCAAGTCTGTGGGCTTGGATCCCAGAGACCTTCCCCTCCCCTGCAGTCCTTCCTCTGCCCTGAGGCCCCTGGTACAAAGCTTCATTCACTTTTCCCAGTAAGCCTTGATGAACCTCTTTGGGGTGTGGGAAGGGCAGAGATAAGGCAAACAGTAAAATAAGGATGGACTCAAGCCCAGGGAATAGGACATAGGCAGGCAGGCAGGCAGGCCACCCCAAGGAAAGTCACTGTGTCCTATTGCAGTCGGGGAAGACTTCCCGAGGGAGGCAGGCTCCTTCCTGGCCTATATCTAAGGCTTGCCAGGGCCAACAGGGGGCTCCAGAAGCCATATGGAGCTGCACCTGTCTGCCTGGGTCAGGCAGGGGCTTGGGGGAGAGCTGTGTGTGTGTATCAGGAAAAGCAGGCTGCAGCTGGAGCCTCCAAAGATTGGGCTGCAGAATGTGGTCTTATCCCTGGGGAGGCACAGCTCTGGAAGCTTTCTGAGTGGGGAAGACTCACCTTGGCCTGCTGTTTGGGGGGTGTACACAGCTGTCGTGAGTGGAAAGGGGAGCTCAGGTAGGACCAGGAGGTGGCAGAAGAGAGGCTGCTTCTTAGGAAGGTGTAGACTCAAATTTGGAGTCGCTCTGAGTTCCTCTGCTCATGGGGTGCTGGGATTGGCCGCATTATCCAGGAAGTGGGAATGGGGGCTCAGAAGGAGAGGGGAAGTGTGCATCCGTGTGTATGCGCATGCGCGTGTGTTTGGGTGTGTACACCAGCCTCCCTTCTAGTCCTGAACACACCAGGCTCCTTCCCAACTTGGACCTGCCTGGCACACTCTCTTCTGGCCACTCCAGCCTCCTAGCTGTCTCCCCTACTCCATGGTGCCCCTCAGAGAAGCGCAGGACCTCCTGGTAGAGCTGCACCACAAGCCTGCAGCAGGCCCCCAGTCCACACGCCCACCTTGCAGAGGGGTCCCACCCGCTTCAAAGCAAGGGAACAGAGCCCAAACTTTGCTTCCTCTAGGCTGGCATTTTAAGGGTGCCTCTTGGCAGGGGGGAGATGGGGTCTGGACCCATTACCCCCCTCCAGCCCTCAGGCTTGGTTCCCTCCACAGCTGCGGGGAAGAAGGTGGATTGCAGACGGTAGGGTGTCTATTTTGCTTTGTGAGGTTTTAAAAAAATCATTTCCGGCCTCGGAGGCGGCAGCAATTACGGCCAGCTCTCTGGGGAGCTGTTTGCCGCCTGTCATCAGCCCCAGAAAGGGTCCCTAATGGAGGCCCGGCGGCCAGAGCACATGGTAGTGGAAATAGCACTCAAAACAAAGCTGTACTAATGGTCTCCCCACAGGCAGGCAGCAGAGAGAGAGGGAGCTGCCGGCTCTGGGGCAGGGCCCAGGATCCACCAGCTGGTCTCCTTATGCCCCCAGGCACCCCAGCGGTAGTCCCTGAGGCCACTGAACTCCCAGTAGGTGCAGGAAACCCCAAGCCCAATTCCTTGGGCTCTCCAGATCTCTGGCTGTGTGCTTTAGGGCATATTAAATCTCCTTCCTGGCAGGGGGGACAGTTAGTGCAAAGGCCCTGGGGTGCAGTAAGAACCCCTTCAGCTAGTGATTCTCTGGTTCTAGAATAGTCTTTGTGTTTCTTTTTTTTTTTTTTTTTTGAGACAGAGCCTCAAGCTATCCCCCTGGGTAGAGTGCCATGGCATCACGCTCACAGCAACCTCCAACTCCTGAGCTCAAACGAGTCTCCTGCCTCAGCCTCCCAAGTAGCTGGGACTATAGGTGCCCGCCACAATGCCCGGCCATTTTTTGGTTGCAGCCATCATTGTTGTTTGGCGGCCCAGGCTGGGGATTCAAACCCGCCACCTTAGGTGTATGTGGCTGGTGCCTTAGCCGCTTGAGCCACAGGCGCCGAGCCAGTCTTTGTGTTTCGTAGTCCAGGCCAGGACTTTTCTTAATATGAAAAAGAGGCTTGGAAAGGAAGGAGCTGGAGACCACACATGGGAAGCAGCAGGAACAGCAGCCTGATGTTCCCCATCACAGCAATGCAGACGAGTCCACCACATTTGAGACTGTACAAGCATATGTGACTCCACTGAATCCCCACAATACCCATTCTACGGATGAGGAAACCTTGGTGCAGAGGTTTGCTGGAGATGTGACCACTGGGAAGAAGTATAGTGGGGGCTCAGTCCAGGCTCAATCCAGCCTGTGTATTCACTGCTCCAACCTTGGATCTCTCAGACACAACAGGGCGGGGGTGGCTGTGGCTGTGGCAGGCACTTGGTCCTGAGTGAGGACCGGGTTTGGCCCAAGCCGGGTACTGGCAGTGATGGGACCATGGCCACCCTGCCCTCTGCCCCTGCACACTGGTCACCCCCAGAACCTCTGCTTCGGAGCATCCTGAGTATCTGCCTCAGTCTCTCTGTCTCCTGCCATGGGTCTCTGCACCCTGCTTTTGGGTGCCCTTGTCTGCCCCTCCCTTCCGCTCTGTTCTCGCTCCGCCTGCTCTGCTCTTCCACTTGTCTCCATCACACTCACTCTGCCTTCTCCTCTGGATCTGGGGCTGCTCCTTTCTGGGGTTCTGGGGCAACTTCACCCATATGGCAGAAGCACCCTTCATGTGCTTCCTCCACTTCCTCCCTCTGCCTCTTTTGGAAGCAGGGACGGGTACATGCCTGGACTCTGGGTCAAACACTGGGGGGCAAATCCTGGCCCCCCCAGCCCCTCTTAGCCTCATTATGCATCTGCACAATGGCTCATCCCATTGGCTTTGCAGGATATGCAGGTAGGGATGGGAGGAAATGGCACCTGCACTGACATCAGGGTACCTGTGCGTCTGCTCCAGGCCCTGGCACCCCTCCCTGGCCCCACCCTGGCCCTGGACCCCTGCACCCTGTCACATTTGCCTATCTCCCTCCCACAGCTTCTCATTCCCTGTGGCCCAAAAGTGTGGGAAGAGGAGGCGGGAATTCCACTGGGGAAACCTGCTCAACTCCCACAATCCTGCAAGTGCCAGAATATTTTCGTTCTCCTTAAATCTCCCTAGATTTGTAATTCCACTGCTGTCTCCCTCAATATGTGCTGGTGGCCTTCGGAGGCGCCCTGCCCCCAGCTGCTGGCGCCAGCACTGCCTGCCCAGCTCTGTCGGGGCAGCCTGGCTAGGGACATGGGCCAGTCCCCATCCTCTCCACTGTGCCTCAGTTTCCTCGTTTGTAAGAAGAGGAGAATGGTAGTGACTGCTTCCCAGGTTGTTGGGGGATGAATTAAGATATTTTATTGTATTAAAGAAACACCTCGATAATAAGCAATGAAATATTGATATAGGGTGGATGAAGCTCGAAAACTTTATGCTAAATGAAAGAAACCAGTCACAAAAGACCACATATTATATGATTCAATTTATATGAAAAATCCAGAGTAGACAAATCTGTAGAGGCAGGACATAGATCTGGGGTTACCAGCGGGTGGGAAGAAGGGGAGGGGGGAGTTTTCTTTTGGGGTGGTGAAATGTTTGGGGACTAGGTAACAATGGTGGTTGTAAAACACTGTGATGACTGCGTTAAATGCCATTGAATTATGTTATCTGAATTTCACTTGAATTAAAGGTAACTGAATACATAAGAAATGCCTCTGTTGCATGTGCCAGTCTACTATATGAATCTTAATATTTTAAGCCTGACAATAACCCTGTGAGGTAGTGGCCATTAGCAGCCTCATTTTACAGATGGGGAAACTGAGGCACAGTATCACCGGGCACTTAGCACATAGTAAATACTTCAATATGTTAGCTATTTAAGTCTCTATGCTATGCTATGTTTTCATAGCACTGAGTGAGACAGCACTCCCCCACCACCGCCATCAGCCAGAACTGGGCAGGGTCTTCACCTAGGTAAATGTGCTTTTGTGTGTCTGAGACTCAGCAGTGAGTCGGTTCCCCCAGGTACCAGCACGTGCTGTGGACCCACTGTGTCTGTCCCTCACACTGAACCGGGCTCTTTGCCTGCTGTTCATTCATCTGATTCTGGAAGTAAGCCTTTAACCAATGATGAGGGGTGGAGGTGGGGGAAACCAAAGCTCCGGAGGCCACCCGGAAGGTCAGGGAAGAGCTGCAACTTGCCTCCTCCCTGCTAAATCTGGGCTCTTCACCTTCCTCCTGGCTCCTTCTTGTTTTAGGCCAACATTTCCTGGGACCGAGGAGGGTCTGTGGTCTGGGGAGCCCGAGGCTGCAGAGAGGGAGGAGGAGTGGTCCCAGGTGGGAGAGTAAACAACTCCCTACCAGGCAACCTTCTTTGATGTCTCCCGTTTCATTCAAAATTCATGACTTCTGTATTCTATTCCATAATATATTCATGTTTGTTTTAATACAAAAATAATGTCCTTTCCCCATCTTTCTGAAGTGAAGCTGATGCCTCAGGAAGTTTCTTCTCTGGTTTGAGCCGCACAGACCCTAGAGGTGTCATCCATTCATTTCTTTGTTCATTACTCTCCAAATGTGCATTTGGGCCTCTTCCTTCCTTAAATGGGTGTTAGTTCTCACCATGTGGGAACCTTCCCAGAAGAAGGGAACCTTAAAGTGAATCAGATAGGGTGCTGCCCCAAGAGCCAGACTGAAGGAATGAGTAGGATTCAGCCAGGTGAGCGGCAGAGAAGGTTTCCAGGTATAGGTCTCAGCACAAGCAAGGCCTTGGAAGTGGGGCCTAGGGATGAATTGTGGGATTTGACCTTGGCCATAGGAAGCCAGGACTGGTGACAGTAGGTGCCCACTGGTGTCCACACTTCAGCAGGACCTGCATCCTAAGCCCCTTCCCTTTTCTGTTTATTTATTTTTTGGGAAACTTTTTAGAAGCAAGGTGTCACTCTGTCACTCAAGCTTGGAATGCAATGGCATGATCATTGCTCACTGAAGCCTTGAACCCCTGGGCTCAAGCAATCTTCCTATGTCAGCCTCCTGTGTTATTGGGACTACAGGCATGTACCACAGTACCCACCTAAGTTTTAAATCATTTAGAGATGGGGTCTCACTGTGTTGTCCAGGTTGATCTTGAACTCCTGGCCTCAAGTGATCCTCCCACTGGGATTATAGGCTTAAGTCACAACACTCGGCTACAATCCCCTTCTGATCAAGAAAAAAGTCTCTGCTTGGTGCTATTCTAAATTTAACACCTAACCCTCACCAGCCTCACTTGTTAATGGGAGAAAATGGAGATTGGGGCTTATAGCTTTCAGCAGGCAACGTTCTCTGGCTAGAATTTACGAATGCCGTGTGGTTTTCATAGCATTTATTTTTACAGTTATCCTCTATTTATGGCAAGTGAGCCTGATTTTTCGTTTATGGTAGTAATAAAAGTCTTCTTTTAAGCTGAATTTATTTAAGTAAAAAGGGAAAGATGCTTTAAAAATAAATATTAAGTAAATAATAGTGCAGGTGGTATAGAGATCCTATAGAAATGGTGAAGGTGGTCCCCAAAAGGTTGGACTTGGGAAACCTCTCTCTGATATGCCTTTTCTTGTTCTGAGTCCCTGCTGGCTATGCAAACCTTAATCAGCCTTCAAGTTCAAGCATGTCTCCTCTTCCTAGAAGCCTTCCACGACTCTCTAGGCAGACGTGGGCTTGCCTTTTCCCAGCTGTCCCAGACCTTGTATGTCCTCCCAGAGCTCTTGCATGTAGTTTTCCCTGCACCACCCTGAGAGCCCTATGATTCCATGGCCGTGTGAACAGCACACGTACTCAACAACTGTACATGGCAGTCCAGGCTGTCTCAGCCACTGTTCACATAATAATCATTGGTGTATAAATCTGTCCCTCCTGTGAACTGTAGGCACCCTGAGGGCCAGGGGCTGGTCTATAGCTTTTTAACAATCCTGGCACAGGGGTCCATCGGGGTTGATCTCTTTCATTCCTTAGGCCCCAACTGCATACACAGGCAACCATCTTCCCACCAGGGCATGCTGCAGCTCCTTAAGCTCTCTTCCAAAATGCCTTCCACTCTGCTTCTCAAGAAGAGGACAGCTTGTGTACTTTTGCTTGCCTACTCCAAGATGAAACAAGCTTCATCAACTCACACCTCAATGCCTCTTGCTGCAGGAGGCCTGTCAGGAAACAAAGAAACCCTTGGGTGCCTCTCTGGGCCCACCCAGAACAGGTGCCCTGCACCCACCCCTGGGGAAGAGGGCGCCTGCATGTTGCTCTCCGCATCCCGCCTTCTTAGTTCCCACAGGGCTTCCTGTTCATCTGGGCTTTCCTCTTCTGAGGGTTTTACATCTCCTGATTTTAAGAGCCACCACCTCATTAAACACTCCTTTTGGAGCAGCACCTATGGCTCAGTGGGTAGAGCATCCACCCCATATATTGAGGGTGGTGAGTTTGGACCCGGCCCCAGCCAAACTGCAACAAAAAAATAACTGGGCGTTGTGGCAGGCACCTGTAGTCCCAGCTACTTGGGAGGATGAGGCAAGAGAATCGCCTAACTCCAGGAGTTGGAGGTTGCTGTGAGCTGTGATGCCACGGCACACTACCCAGGGTGACAAAATGAGACTCTGTCTCAAAAAAAAAAAAAAAAATACTCCTTCCATAGCCCTTTCCCTGGGAGAACCCATATTCTGCTTCCTGGCTGTGAAGGTAGCCCCAAGTCTTCTTGAGCCTGGGCTACACACCCCTGTGGCCCAAGCACCCAGATGGGCTAAGCATAAAGCAATCTGCTGGAAATGGCCCCTAGAGGGTGACAGTTTTTCAAGCTGAAAAGGACAGGGATTAGAGAAGACTCAGGGTTTGGTTGGGAATTTTGCAGTCAGCTATATTTTGAAATCTGACTTAGTTCCTTCATGCTTTGTGACCTCCAGCACTGATGCTCCGTCTCTGAGCTTTGGTGTTCTCCCTGTAAAAGGAGGCTGATCATGGTACCACCTCACCAAGTCAGAACTGTGGGTTCTGTGCACAGTGCCTGGCACACAGGAAGGTTTCCTTCCTTCAACACTGAAGTGGGGCTGACCCCAGTGGCCCCCATCTTCTTTGAGCTATGGTTTCTCAAGCTACTAGAAAAGGTCCACATATGGATGGGGGCAGCAGCTTCAGGGATGACAGACACTCTTCCTCTGTCTTCATGCAGCAGTGGGCCAGCAGAACAGGAGAACTCTGGAGTCCCAAAGCCTGAGTGCAAACCCCAGCTCCTGCCTTGCCTTGCTGTGTGGTCTTATGGCACACCTCTCTGAGCCCCAGTTATAATAAAGGGACAGTGATCCCTCTTCTGCAGGGTTGCTGTGAAGGTCATGTGGGATCAGGCACATCAACCTTCTCGTGCTTTGTGGGCCACTAGTCAGGAAGAGGACCCTGGAGGGTTTCAAGGCTGGGCCCTGGCTGGCAAGAGTGGGGGAGCTGCCACGCCCCTCCTGGCACTGTCAGCCTTTATTTATTGCAGTTTCATTCTTGGTTACATTTCACAAGATGATTTTATGGGCCATCTTGGGGGAACCTCCAGCCTGCCTGTCATTCTGGCTGAGTGTCCCCTTGGCTGGGCCCAGGTGGGCCAGAGTGGCATTGGGCAGCCTGTGATCATGAGGGGAGAAGGACAAGGAGCTGGCCTGGTGGCTTTGACTCAGAACCTCCCTGTTTGCCTGTGTCCATACTGTCCACATGTGTCTCCATCCCTGCTTTTGTGGGTACAAGAAACTAATCTGGCACATGGTAGGTACCCAATAAATGTGGAGTGAATGAGTGACTGGAAGAGGGAATGAATGAATGATCTCTCTGCCTCTTTTTTTTTCCTGTGCAGTTTCTATTTTCAGTCTCCTGGGTGTTTGTCTGATCCTCCTTTCTCACTTCCTTCATTCATTCAGCACACGCTTGACCAAGCCTTATGTGCCTGCTGCGTGCTGAGCAATGCAGGGTCCCTACCCTGGTGAGGGGTCAGTTCTAGCTTGGGGACACACCGATGCTTCAATCGCTGTCATCTATCCCATTCCAGGGCAGTATCAGGAAGACTCAGACTGTTGGGAGGCATTAAAGAGGGATTCCACTCTAGCCACAGGAGGGAGGGCACCTCCAGGCAGAGAGGCACTTGTGAACCAGATTCCAGGGACTGTGCACAGGCTGTGGCCTGAAGGAGACTCATATAAGTAGCCTGGAGGGGCCACAACTGGTGTCCAGGCAGGGCCAGGGCTTGCAGACTTTGGATGCCCCCCCCCCCCAAGAACTGGCAGGTTTCCACCTGGCCAAAGAATGGGAGCTTCTTGAGACTCCCAGACATGCCAGAGCAGGGAAAGTGGCCATCAGGGCCACCAGATATGTCCACAGAAAGATAGCAGAGTGTTCCCTGAACACCTACTATGTGCCTGGCATCGCCCTGGCTGCAGACCAAAATTGCCTGACCTTTTCCTTATTGAGATAGTCTCACTCTGTTGCCCCAGGCTAGAGTACCTTGGTGTCAGCCTAGCTCACAGCAACCTCAAACTCCTGGGTTCAAGGAATCCTCCTGCTTCAGCCTCCTGAATAGCTGGGACTACAAGCACCTGCCATAATGCCCAGCTAGTTTTTCTATTTTTGGTAGAGATGGGTCTTACTCTTGCTCAGGCTGGTCTTCAACTCTTGAGCTCAAACGGTCCACCTGCCCTGGCCTCCCAGAGTGTTAGGATTATGGGTGTGAGCCGCCCCGCCTGGCCTGAAATCACCTGACTTTAAGGAGCTCCCATTTATTATCACTCTTCCAACTAGATGAGAGACAATAAGTGAAATAAATAGGCAGAAGTATAATAAGTTAGTGAGACGTGGTAAGGAAAATTTTGAAGCAGGGAAGATCTCACTGAGGAGGTAACTTCAGAGCCAGAGCTTGAGAGCACTGAGGAGGACTCACGGATATTGGGTACATTCCAGGCACAGTCCAGGAAATTTTTGTTGTCAAATTCACTGCCGCACTGAGCACAGGGAAGCCATTTAGAGGCTTTATTTTTTAATTGTGGCAAAATCTCCATAACATAAAATTTACCATTTTTTAAGCGTATAGTGGCTCGGCGCCTGTGGCTCAAGCGGCTAAGGTGCCAGCCACATACACCTAAGGTGGCGGGTTCGAATCCAGCCCCGACCACCAAACAACAATAATGGCTGCAACCAAAAAATAGCCAGGTGTTGTGGCGGGCACCTGTGGTCCCAGCTACTTGGGAGGCTGAGGCAGGAGACTCACTTGAGCCCAGGAGTTGGAGGTTGCTTTGAGCAGTGAAGCCATGGCACTCTACCCAGGGTGACATGAGGCTCTGTCTCAAAAAAAAAAAAAAAAAAGAAAAAGCATATAGTTCAGTGGCATCAAAGACTTTCAGGCTGCTGTACAACCAGCACCATCATCCATCCCCAGAAATTTTTCATCATCTCAAATAGAGACATTGCACCCATTAAACAACAACCCCCCAGCCCAGAGCAGCCACCATGCTGCTGTCTGTGTGAGTCCGACTGCTCCAGGCCCCTCATATGAGCAGATTCCTGCAGTATTTGTCTTCCTGTGACGAACTGACTTCACTCAGTGTAAGGTTCTCAGCTGTGTTGCAGTGTAGATTCCTTTTTAAGGCAGAGTGATATTCCATTGTGTGCACAGACCATGTTTTGTCTATACACTCAACGCCAGATGTTTCTGAGCAAGGAACATCACAGTATGATCCAGTCTGACATGGGGCCCTGGCCATGGGCTGACCAAGGGGCAGGGAGGTCTTGCTGGCACTCTCTCCTCTGTCCCATCTGTCTCTCTAGCCCTGGCTCTGCCTCAGTTTTCCTGACTAGGAACTGCACCTGCCACCAATCCCCAAGGGGAGCCCTGCGTCTCTTTGGCAGAGACTGATGGGAGGGCTCTGCAGGCTTCCTGGAGAAGGCAGCCTCACAGCAGGGATCTGAAGATTGGAAGGGCAGGGAGGGTTGTGCAGGGAGAGATTGGGGGCCAGAGCAGGGTGGTGACTGTGGGCTAGGAGATAGGGAGAGCTGGGGTTGAGGTGCAGGCTGTCTGTAGGGGACAAGTCCACCAGATCAGCATGAATCCAGTGGTTTCTGGGGGTGGGGTTGTCAGAGTCAACGTTTTCAGAGAGGGGGTGCAGGACTGACAGATGAGAGGTCACAGGGCCCAACTGTGAAGGAAATACAGATGCTGTGTCACTGCTTAACCTGATGTGGTGACAAGGAAACATCTTTAAACATCTTTCTGGAGAGGATGCATGTAGAATCTTTGAGGCCAGGCACAGTGGCTCACACCTGTAATCCTAGCACTCTGGGAGGCTGAGGTGGGTGGTTTGTTTGAGCTCAGGAGTTCAAGACCCACCTGAGCAAGAGCGAGACCCTGTCTGTCTCTACTAAAAATAGAAAAACCAGCCAGGAGTTGTAGTGGGAACCTGTAGTCCCAGCTATTCAGGAGGCCGAGGCAAGAAGATTGCTTGAACCCAAGAATGTGAGGTTGCTGTGAGCTATGATGGAGTGAGACTCTGTCTCAAAAGAAAAAACAAAAAACTTGTAGACTCCTTGAGCTAGAAGGTGAGAAAACGGAGTGCCGGTTACTGAGCACCTGTGTGCGCCAGGCCTGGGTTGTGTTACTTTGTGTAATCCTCTCACTGGCCTTCTCTTTCTCCCGTTTTTCCAGATAAAGAAGCTGAGGTTTAGAGAGAAAAGGGACTTGCCCAGATCACACAGCAGGGAAGTAGGGGAATCAGGATTCGAACCCAGGCCTGAAAACAAAGCCTTAGCTGTTTGTGCTGAGCCAAGGCTTGGCAGGTGGGAAGGAGTCTGGCCCTGGCCTTGAAGGGCAAGCAAGGTCCTCCAGGTCATCTCTTGTCTTTCCCACAAGCCAGACCCAGTGACTCAGGCCAGGACCACGGAACCATCTCCTGCCACTGATGCACCGATACCCAGGCTGGGGTTAATTAATACATTGCTCCCCCAATTAAAAGCAGAAAGGAAGATGTTGCATTCAATCAAGCTCCTTTCTTCTTCTCCTTCAGAATCCTAATTTGTGGATACCAGTTTTAATTGTCTTCCCAGCGAGCCCAGCCCGGCTCAGGCCCTCAGGCTGGAGAAGACAATTGCATCCTTCTTAAAAATCTATAATTATACCAGGCTCCCTGGGGACTGGCTGTAAGGAGTTACCTGAGCAGGGAGGGGGCAGCTCAGGGGCAGAAGAAGTCAAAGAGGAGAGATGGATTTTATGCCAAGCTCAGCAGTGATGCTAGTGGGGATTAGGGATCTGGGTGGCTGGAGGGAAAGAGTGGGGAGTGAGGGGCTGGCTTAACAGGCTCCCACTCTAGAGCCTTCTAGGACTGGGATCAGGGGAACCAGTTACCCATTCTGTGGCCTTGAGCACATCATATAACCTCTTTGAGCCTCAGCATCCCCATCTGAAAAATGGGGATAATAATGATCACATCTACCCCAAAGCGTCATGGTTGAGAGCATGAGAAAATGCTTGCCAAGAGCCTGGCACGAACCACACAGGTTATCATTATTACATCAGCATCAGAATAGACGTTGATCACCTTCCAGTTTCTGGTGCTGATGCTGTGTCCTCATTCACAGAGTTAGGAGAGGGAGGAACTTCTTGCCAATCAGGGCTGCCCACTTTCAGGGGAGGTGAGAGAAACTGAGCTGCCCAGCTCTGGAGGCGTGCAAGTGGGATGCAGAAGTGTGGAGCCTGGTGGCTGAACTTGCCTGATAATTCAGACCAAATCCTGGTGGGGACTGACCAGCCCATGGATCCTGGTCACAACTAGGTTTAAAATCCAGCTGTGTGTGAACCTTGGGCAAGTCATGCCACTTTCTGAACCTCACTTTTCTCCTCTGTCAAATGGGTGTGGATCAAAGAGCATTAGAACCATCATCGGCTGGTGCTGAGCATGCAGTGGGCACTCGGTGAATGGAGTGTTTTTGTTTTGTTGGTCTGTTTTTGTTTGTTTTGTTTTGAGACAGTCTCTGTTGCCCTGGGTAGAGTGCTGTGGCATCATAGCTCACAACAACCTCAAACTCCTGGGCTCAAGCAATCTTCTTGCCTCAGCCTCCTGAGTAGCTGGGACTATGGATGCCCACCACAATGCCTGGCTGATTTTTCTATTTTAGTAAAGATGAGGTCTCACTCTTTTTGCTCAAGCTTGTCTGGAACTCCTGAGCTCAAGCGATCCATTCACTTCGGCCTCCCCGAGTGTGATCTGAGCCACTGAGCACAGCCCAGAGTGTTTTTTTTAAACAAAGCCCTCCGCATTGCCCTGCTCTTGCCTTTGCATTCAAGGTTCCTGCCATCTGATATACTTTCCTTCTGGCTTCTGCTTGTCAGTATCTGCCCATCCTTCAAGTCCTAGCCTATGTGCCCCTCCTCTGATGCCTTCCCAGATTCCTCCCCTCCCCAAGTAAGAGTGGCCCTCCCCTTTTCCACACCCAAGGTACTGCCCTCAGGACACACATCTCGTTCAGATTGTCTGAGTTGCTGGGCTCTCAGGACCTCAAGACCATCCCTATTCTATGGAGGAGCAAACTGAGGCTCAGAGAGGGAGAGATCCTCCCAAAGTCACACAGGAAGTCTATTGCCAGAAACAGGCTCTGTCTTCTATCCCTGCCCCCCAGACTACTGTTCCTGGTGCACCCACAGTCTTCTTCTTCTGAGGCTGCTTGGGGCAGGCCTGGGACAGGACTTCCTGTTGCTATCTGTGGCAGAGGGACTCAGATTCACTGTTGAAAGCCCAAGGCCTCAGTTTTTCCACTTGTCTTGTGGACACATTGCTCCCTTCACCTGAGGGGACCTCCCCCAAACCACCTTGCCTAGGCAGCTCCTAGCAGGGTCTGAGGGGAACAGAGAGACCCTGGGACTAGAGCCCCTTGTGGGGAGAGGGAGCTGGTGGCCACACCCACAGCTGATTCACCTGGCTCCCATGAGACCTTGGAGCCTGACTCTGTCTCTGTCCTCCAAGGCAAAGCCTCTTTCTGGGCCCAGCTCAGGACTACCTGCCCAATTGGGGCCAAGGTGGGGGGGTAACACCTCTTCAGGGGAGCTTCCCCTGATTGCCTATAGCTGGGTGAAATTCCTCCCTTCTGCTTGTCCAGGCCTCTGTGCTCAGAATGAAGCAGACCTCCCTCCGACCGGCCTGCAAAGTTGGCCATTTGAGACTGTGCCTTTTACAAGCAGAACGAGTTTCAACAGTGTGGGAAGATCACAGACTGGGGAGTCAAACAGGCCTGGGCTTACACCCAGACTCTGCCATGTAGCCTCGAAGGCTTTCTCCCGACACTGGGCCTTGGCTGTTCCTCTGAGCCATGACCATGGTGGAGGGGGGACCTGGGCCTGGCAAGCTCATCTCCTGCTAGGACGTCTGCCCCATGTGGCCACGGAGCACAGGCATGTAGCTAGGGACTGAGAGGTGCCGTGATTAGGTAAAATGCAGGCTGGTTTTCCACAACTTGACACACACAAAAAAATGGAAAAGTCTCATTAGTAATTTTCATTACATGCTGAAATAATAATTTTTGATACCTTAGGTTAAGTAAAATACATCATTAAAATTAATTTCACCTGTTTTTTTTTCTTTTTGCTTTTTTTCATGTGCCTACCAGAAGGTGGAATGTTCCATGTGGGTCTCTGTGTCTATTGGGCAGCACCACTCCAGATGCCCAGAGGGCCATTACTGGGGTCTGGGTGGAGGGCAGCTGTGTGGTGGGGTCCCCCCAATGTGCTTGTCCCTGCCAGCTGGTGTGCTCTGGCAAGCTCCAGGCTCAGGTCTGTTTGGGGCTGAGGGGACTTGGGAAGGATTCAGGCCTCGGGCTTCACCTCGCTCAACCCTGGCTGCTGGGTCACCCTAGACCAGACACTGCCCTCTCTGGGCTCTGCTTTCTACATCAGTAAAAAGAGCTGATGGGCCACGGTCTTCCATTAGTTTTGTGGGACCTGTGGGCTGGGGGAAACTGAGTGAGGCCAGATGGAGGCCCAGCCCCTCCCCACGTGACCCTGGCTGAGTCTCCACCTAAGGACAGCCAGCTCTGCCTTGCCCTCCACCCATGAGCTCATGACAACTACATCTTATCCCTCGGCCCCCAGACATGGCTCCTCCTCACCTGTTTCTGGGAGAGGGGACTGCAGTGGCCAAGTCCAGAAGGCCTGGGCTCCAAGCTCTTTGCCCCTGGTTGACCAAGTCCGCTACCAGCCCCAGAGCCCTTCCCCACTTGTGTGAGGGGAGTGGCAGGCACTTTCTGATCTGTGTGGCTCAGGCAGTGGCACTGGGGGAGGTCACAGCTGTGTCCTTCCTGTTGTGCTTTGGCCAGACAGGTCACTGCCGGTCACCTCAGATCCAGTTGGGGGCCTTGCCACTTCTCTCCTTCCTCTGTTTGCAAAAGGCCCCTGGTGCTGGGCATGAGGGGCCAGAATAAAGGCAGAATCCAATGTCCTGGAGCAAGGAGCCGAGAACCCACTCTGGTCACCTCCTGGCCCCTGCTGGTGGCTTAGGTTCTCCACACCCTCCTAAGTTCTGTTGCAGTTAACAGGTGCCTGTCAGGAAAGGCTCCGAAAACTGGGCCTGGCCCAGGAATCTGAGAGTGGGGCCCCTAGCTCTGGACCCTGCCCTACTACTGCCCACTCTTGTCTGTTCATTCATTCATCCAAAAAGTATTTACTAAGTATCTGCTATGTGCCAGGTGCTATTCTAGGAGCTGGGGATATATCGGTGGACAAGACAGTCACAGTCCCTATCTTCTAAGAGTCAGGCACAGTCCCTGCTGACAATAAGAATAAATAATAATAAATAAGTGTATTATTGTAGCTGTTCTGTCTGGTCCAGTAGCCATTACCTATAAGTGCCTATTAACATCTAAGTTTAGGCTCGGTGCCTGTGGCTCAAGTGGCTAAGGCGCCAGCCACATACAACTAAGGTGGCTGGTTCAAATCCAGCCTGGGGCTGCCAAAACAACAATGATGGCTGCAACCAAAAAATAGCTGGGCATTGTGGCGGGTGCCTGTGGTCCCAGCTACTTGGGAGGCTTAGGCAGGAGACTCACTTGAGCCCAGGAGTTGGAGGTTGCTGTGAGCTGTGATGCCACAGCACTCTACCCAGGGTGATAGCACTCTACCCAGGGGGATAGCTTTGTCAAAAAACAAACAAACAAACAAATCTAAGTTTAAATGAATTAAATTAAATTTTAAATTTAGGGCCTTCATCACACCAGCCCCATTTCAAGTGCTCAGTAGATATATGTGGCTGGTGGCTACTGTGCTAGCTGAGATAGAGAACATTCTCTTCATCACAGCAAGTTCTATAGGCCAGCACCAATAGTGTGGAAAGGGAAGGGTGATTTAGAGTGCTGAGTTTGAAGGTCAGGGTGGGCCTCCTGGAAGAGGTGGCCTCTGAGCAGATACCTGAAGCAGAGGAAGGAGGAAGCTCCCTGGGTGTCTGGAGAAGTGGGTTCCAGGCAGAGGGCTTGGCAGGTGCAAAGGTCCTGAGGCAGGATCCTAGCTGGAGGGCTGCAGAAGGCCACTGAGGCAGGAAGAGAAGGGATCAAGTAGACAGGAGATGATGTAGGGGGACAGCCCCATGCAGAAGGCCTTGGCAACCATTTTAAGGACTTTAGTTTTTATTCTGGGTAGGAGGATACCATGGGAGTTTTTTTGAGACAGAGTCTCACTATGTCACCCTTGGTAGAGTGCTATGGCATCTCAGCTCACAGCAACCTCAAACTCTTGGGCTTTAAGTGATTCTCTTGCCTCAGCCTCCCAGAGTAGCTGGGACTATAGGCGCCCACTACAATGCCTGGCTATTTTTTGGTTGTAGTTGTCATTGTTGTTTGGCAGGCCTGGGCTGGGTTAGAACTCGCCAGCCTTGGTGTATGTGACTGGCGCCCTGGCCACTGAGCTACAGGTGCCAAGCAATGGGAGGGTTTTGCATTATTGCCAAGTGGCCCCTGGCTGCTATGTTGAAATCAGGTATCAGGTCGTGGAGGGGGAAGAGTGTAAGCGGGAGGCCAGGGAGGAGGTTGCCCCAATATGGTGCGTGAGGGAGGATGGCAGCTGGGCCAGAGTGACAGCAGAGGTGGGGAGACTGAATGAGGGCATAAGAAGAAGACAGGTTGGAGCACCTGGCAGCCCCAGGGCCTCAGCTGTGATGGTGAGTGTGGGGCTGGGTGAGGGTCCTTTCCACCAGCCGCCAGGGTGGCCTCCTGCTCTTTGAGATATAGACAGTCACAGCTTTCAGGTTGACTGTGTCAAGGTATCTCCCGCCATCCCTGGCGTGTGTTCAGTAACTCGGCAACATTTATTCTTATTAAACAGGCTCTGTTTACATGGCAGTGGCCAATCCCCCCCGAACCTCAGAGGACACAGAGAGCCTCCATCAAATGTTTTGTAAACCTTTGACCTTGGGGATCAGGAACATTTCAAACTTTCTCTTAGCCCAGAAACCCATGACTAGAGTAAAGCTGCACATGGGAACCCGTGTGCAGAGCAGAAAAGGCCAAAGCTTCCAGATGGAGGCGTTTGTAAGTTCCCACCACGCACAGCCCTCAGGATCCCGGGGACAAGGCTCCAATCCAGAACCTCTGCCTTCCAGTCCAGGGCTCCCCTTGCCTCCTGCTCTGAGCTGGGCTGTATCTCTGCCCCTCTGGATCCGGGGTGCTTGTCAGGCAGCCAGGAGGGGCTGGGTGGGGGATGGGGACTGACAGCCACAATGTTCCCTGGGTGACCTGCACGTTGCCAGGCATCTTTCCAGGGCGAGATAATCTCTCCTGAGAAGAGGAAGGAATTCTAATTACATCTCAGGACAATATTTGTTTGGGGAGACGAGCGAGACAGAACATATGGTGGGGAGGGGCGTTGGGTCATATTAAATGGGGATTAGTTTTCGCATTTACCTGGCAGTGTGGCAGGACAGCACATGGGGCAGGGCCCTGCTGGGTCAGGGGAACCACCTGACCTGGGGTTTGTCAGGGTGGGTGTGGTGCCCACTGTGACCTGAAAAGAGGGAGCAGCCGCTCTGTGCAGGAGCCTGGTTCCATGGAGCACCCATGCAGAGTGCAGAGTGGCAGGAGGGGGGACCTTCCCAAGATTGTCAGGGAAGCCCAAATGGGGGGCAGTGTTCTTGCTGAGCTTTGCCAGATCTGAAGGAGCCAGCTGACCAAAGAGGGGCCCAGGGAGGGACATTCCAGGCAGGGGAACAGCCAGGACAAAGGTGGGGTGGGAAATTGAGGTACGTTCACAGAATGAAGAAGAAACCAGGGGAAGAGTCTGGGCTTTATCCCACGTGCACTGGGGAGCCATGGGAGGGCTCTGGGCAGGGGAGAGGCTGAGTCTGCTTTGTTTTTATAAAGATGGCATTGGCTGCTGTGCACAGAGGCTGGGAAGAACCAGGAGGGAAACTGAGTGGGGTGTCTGGAAGGACCTGGAATAACTAATGAAGCAGCCTCCTCCCTGGCCTCACGGCTCCTGGCTTACTGCTTCCAGTCCAGCCCCCCTGGAACCCCCTCAGGCATCTCTCCCATGTGGCCTGCAGCACTCAAGACCTGCTCCTCACCCCCATCTCTGCTGCTGCACTCACCCGCACACACCTGCCCGGCTGAGCTTGCCAGTGTGCACTTGAGCCAGGTCTGAGCCTGCTGTCTGCCCTCTCCCTCCACCGTGCAGGCCTGGTTGCTGCTGCCCCCTCCAGCCCTCGTGTCCCAGCTCTTTCATGAGCCTCTGTCGCGTCTCCCCTGTTTCTCATACAGCCTTGTTCACGGAGACACCCCACGACATGACAGCACGAACGGGCGAGGATGTGGAGATGGCCTGCTCCTTCCGAGGCAGCGGTTCTCCCTCCTACTCACTAGAGATCCAGTGGTGGTACGTGCGGAGCCACAGGGACTGGACTGACAAGCAGGCGTGGGCCTCGAGCCAGGTAACTGCCTTGGGAGATGCCCTGGTTGGGCTGGGGAAGTCCTGAACCCCACCCAGGTGGGGTGTTGCTCTGCCCCTCATCTCCTCCGAGGAACACAGACCCCAGCTCCTGGTGCTCTGCAGTACCCAGCTGTTTCCTTCCCCTCTCCCTCCTGGGGTGGGGGTTTTATGTAATGATGGTGGCTGACACCACTATCTC
The DNA here is from genome assembly GCA_963575145.1 of Galago senegalensis. Lineage (NCBI taxonomy): Eukaryota > Metazoa > Chordata > Mammalia > Primates > Galagidae > Galago > Galago senegalensis. The sequence goes on from CAUYTI010116014.1 coordinate 21,046, forward strand.
CAAAAATGGAGGCTTATTATGGGAAGGGGTAGGAGACAGTGCTAGGCTGAGCACCTGAGTGGACCACAGCTAGAAGGACCTTCTAGAGAGCACAAAGGCCCTCCCTTTAGTGTACAGGTGGGAAAACTGAGGCCAGAGGGACAAGCTGGCTCCAGGTCTGGTGACTCACTTTCCACCACTCCTCCAGGCTGCCCAGGAAGTCATTTTGTAATGGACACCTGGGCAGCATTGTTGCTGAGTTCCTTTGCAAGTTCATTCACAAGCATGCATGGGTGTGTGCAGCAGGCTCCCAGCACTCCCAGGCATTGCAGCAGGCTCCCCTCTCCACACGCACATGCTCATACCTACACCTGAAGCACAGATGCTAGGGGTGCCATGCCACATGCCAGGTGCACACCAGCCTTCTGCCACCAGCCCCACTGCCAACCGCCAAGCCCTGTGACTCTACCTGCAGATTTTCTCTGGACAACAGAGCCTGCTGGCCGGCAAGGCAGGCAAGAGGAGCCCCACCCAACACCCTTCCTCAGCCCTCGGCTGGGAGGACTGAAGCCTGTTCTGTACTGTCCCCATGCTATGAAAGAGCCTCTGACCTTTAAACAAGTACAAGTACATATCAAACTCTGTCTTGCTCTTGGGGATGTCAACTCCCTAACACTTCCCACCTGCCATATGCAAGCTTAGCGGAGACTCCAGTGGGCAGAGAAACCCCTTGGTCAAAGAGTTGTAGATATTTGCAGCTCGAAGCCTCCGGGGTCCCGTGGCCACAGGTGTGTGGGGAAGGATGTGTGGGCAGGGTCATGACAGCATCTGCTGCAAACGCAGGTTCACACGTGTGACCCACCTGAAGGTCTGAACACACTCACAGATAGATACGAGGCAGGCACAGACACACACGCACAAAGCTGATGCTTAGATTTTTGCCTGTTCACAGTATACAACCCAGAAATACGAGCCCCCCTGCATATCTAAATATGTAGCACGTGCCGTTTTATGTGCAGGTGAAGTTTTACGTGCCTCTCCTTTATCTTTTCCTCTGACCACCCCCCTCCATACCTTGAGTGGGCAGAGAGAGCTGAGGGACCCCAACTCCAGAACCAGGGCCCCTACACGCCATCTGCCACAGCTAGAATCTCGGCTGTTGTCTGTACCCCGCTGTGGGCCTCCCCCCGCCCCGTGCTAACACCTTGTCTCTGCTCTTTCCACTCCTCCCCACTCCCAACAGCTAAAAGCATCTCAGCAGGAAGACACAGGGAAGGACGCGACCAAAATAAGTGTGAGTTCTGAAAATGATTTCTTGCAAGGGCTCTAATGGAGGGCACAGCTGGGACTTAAAAAAAAATGGGGGGGTCCAGTTCAGCAGGGAGCTTGGGCAAGAAGGTGGAAGAGAAGAAAGAGAGAAGGAAAAAAAAATGGCCCTGCTCTGGTTTTTAAAAGCCAGAGATTTTTCAAGTTCATTGAATGACAGGCACAAAAAATGACAGGGGAAAGAAGATGCATTCTCTCCTGGCAGGGCCAAGGCTGTGTGCGCCTTGACACTTCAAGTCTGTCTCAGCAGCATTTTTTGTTTGGGGAACCAACAGGGTCTAACGAGCTGGTTTTTTGTGGACCTTCGTGACTAATGGCTGCACCATCTCGTGGTCACTCAGTGATCTGGCCCCAGGGATGGGTCAGGGGCATGATAGCTGCAGGGCTTCTGAGCCCCCAGGCCTGGCTACACTATATAGATAAAGCATTCACCCATTTTACAGGTAGGGCAGCTGAGGCTCAGAGGGATCAAAGACTTGCTGGAGGACTGGGCGTGATGGCTCACACCTGTAATCCTAGCACTTTGGGAGGCTGAGGTGGGTAGATTGCTTGAGCTCATGAGTTCAACACCAGCTGGAGCAAGAGTGAAGTCCCTGTCTCTGAAAAATAGTCAGGCATTGTGACAGATGCAGTAGTCCCAGCTACTTGGGAGGCTGAGGCAAGAGGATTGGTTGAGCCAAGAGTTTAAGGTTGTTGTGAGCTATGTCTGTCTCAAAAAAAAAAAAAGACTTGCTAGAGGTCACACCAAGAGTGACTGGTGTTGCCAAGTTGCCTAGCTTCATCACTTCAGCTCTTTTTCTCTAGGTTGTGCTGGAGACCAGTGTGGCTGGGGCCCAAGAAAGCTCATGGAGTGATGGTTTTGTGAAAGCTGGGGTGCCCAAAGCTAATCCTGGAAAAGGCAGACAGGATTGAGACAGCAAGGGAAAGGAGGAGAGAACATGGATTACAGGGGACTGGCCTGGGGACGCATGTGGCCATGCGATGAGATGGGATTTGTGCCTGGGGCAAGAAGTCAGCCTGCCAGGAGGCTAGAAGTCCACCAGCAACACATTCAGAAAGTACAGGTGCCCGTGGGTCTGAATGCGCCAGTGTGTGCAGAGGAGTGACCTCTTCAAATCCATTTTTTTATGCTTGGCTTTTCTGCAACATTTCAAGGACTTGTCATGGGAGAGCTCAGGAGCCCAAGGCAAATTCAACACAGATGAGCAGTGGAGCTGCACCCTCCAGCCAGAGGCTGTGTAGAGAGTGGGCCCCAGGAGAGGTGGGAAGAGCCAGGTCAGGCAGAAGAGGGCAGCGTGGAGGCAGGGAGGCCAGCACGGAGGCTTCAGTGCCCCTCTGGGAAGAGCAGGGGCTCTTTGCCCTCGGGCACTGTTGGTCTGGAAATTCAAGTCATTTCAGCTCAAGGCAGCTGTGGGCCCACCCTCCACCCCTGCTAAGGGCCTATCCATATCTAATACCCATCTCTTGCCCCAACACCCATCAGTTAAGCCCAGGGAAGGTAGACATCTGTGTGTGTATTAATATACCCGTTCACAGCCACTCTCCTGCGATTTTGTTTGGGGTTTCAGGAGTGGCTGAGGCAAAGGAGAGACTAATCTAATTGATTTAGAGGATTAGAATGCGAGGCTGCTGGGTCCCACGTGAGGGGAATGTAACGATGCTAATTAGTTAAATAAAATAAGTGTGCTCAGCGTGATTGTGCAATCACCACCACCACCACCCACCCCCAGCCCCTGCAATTCCTACACCAGCTGGGGCTCCCGGGCTCTAGTTAGGAAACACACAAATGGACCTGGGCCGGGCTCCTCATGTAGACAGCGCTGCCCAAATGACAGTTCTTCCATATACAGACGCCCCGTAGGCGTATGCCACCCTGCGCGCCTGCAGGCAGAGGAGACGGCTCAGACTTTCCTCTGAGGCCTTCAGGTCTCTGCTCCTCTCTGGGCTCACTCCTCTCACCCCTCTCCCCTCCCAACCCCAGCACCTTTCTGCCTTCTGTGCCTCCCACCTCCAGGCCTTTGCCCAGGTAGATGCCTGCCTAGAAAGCTGTTCCTCTCTCTCTTCCTTCTTCCTCTGACCCAGCCTCACGCCACACTCTCCCCCACTGGCCACACTTCTGCTTGTCATTATGCATTTGTGTTATTTGCTTCATGACTCTCTCCCTCAGAGACGGTGGGGCTTGGATGGAACCTGCCTGATTCACTGTGACCCTTCTAGGGTCCAGCACAGAGCCTGGCACGGCAGAGTATGCCCAATAAATATGTATCAAATAATTATCACATGTACATAATGTGCAGGCCAACGTGTTTGGCCAGATGTTTGTGTATGGACGTGCCACCATGACGTTGATCCCGTGCACACACCCGTATGTGAATGGTGGCAGCGCAAGTGAAGGAGCTCACGTGGGGACCGTGGAGACCATGGGGCCCAGGAGAGCCCAGAGTCTTTGTCTGGGGGGTGCAACTGAGTCAGGCAGGGGTCTAGGCTCAATATTCCCATGTCTACTAAAAATCCCAATTTGGACGGAGTTCAAAACTGACTTTTAACTATAGGGACTTAATTTGATCTTTTGGAAAGCACTGTGAGCCCAGTGCCACCTGTAGCTTGTGGGGTCTCGGGTTCCAGGAGGACGAAGTACTGTCAGCTTCCAGACTGTGGGACCCTGTCAGGGTGCACGTTGACCTTGGGAAGGTTCCAACTCTGAGAGTCCACCATGCTGACAGCTAGGTAGGAACTGAGAGGACACAGTGGAGCTAGCACAGCTCCCTGCATCTCCCCATCAGCTGTTGTCCAAGGCACATGTGAAAATACTCTGGAAACTGTAAAGTGCTGTGGATTCGGCCAGCCTGTGTGAATGACAGTTGTTCCTGGGATGGAAACTTGTTAGCATGAACTTCTGAATCCTAAGACTCTCATTCCTAGCAGGAGGGCAGGAGGCAGGCAAGGGAACGAGAAGAGCTCAGGATCTCACAGGGAGATCAGTTACGTGGTAGGACAAGCATCTGTGACAAAATAATAGTAATAATAATAATATAGTGGCTAACATTTACTGAGTGCTTCCCATATGTTAGGAAACATGATGAGCACTTTACATGAATTATCTCCTTTAACTTAGGGCCTGGGGACGGACCCCTGGCCTAAAAATGTCTCCCTTGGTGGCTTGCATATGCTCAGGACTCCACCACGGGGCCTCATTCCTATGGCTCAGGAAAGCGTTCCTGCTTATTGGCCATTTTCAAGTTCCGGAAGTTTTTCTTTTTATCTAATTAAAGTCCCGTGTGCTAGAATTGAGGTTAATTTCCCCTTAACCAGCTTAGCAAGTAAAGATGGTCTCCACCTTCCTAATTTTAAGACAAGGTGAAATTCTCTACGACTGGTCCCCTGGGATGTCTCTGGGCAGGCCTGCGAGATGGGCATTTACCCAGTAATCACACATAATGTAAAGTAAAATTACCACTCTGCCCGTCAAATAAGGAGACCTGCCCGGGTAAGAGGGGCCTGACCTAGCCTGGGGGCCGGGAGGGCTTCCTAGAGGAGGTGCTATTTGAAGTGAGTGGCAGTGTGGTGGAGTTGATGACGGTGGGGACTCAGCTGGGTGGGTGTGTTGGAGGAACTGCTGGGACCTGTGTGTCTGTCAGCCACCATGGGAGGGGCATCAGAGGGTTTAGGTTTGGGGGCATTTTGGAAAAATCTATCTTGCTGTCATGGAAGAAGAGGTTGGAAGGAGCCAGAATAGTTATGGGGAGACCCAGGAGGAGGCTGGGATAATGACCCCTATGAGAGAACCTGGGACCTGGCCTTGCCCAGTGCTAGGGGACCAGATTCTGGAGAGAAGGGGTAGGAGTCTGATGATGTTTACAAGGAAGACCAGTGGGATTCAGGGATGGGATTCAGTGCCGAGCATGGGAAGCATATTGGAACTGTGACTTGGCGGGGTGTGGCTGGTGTGGGTGAGGCCCTCTGGGGTCCAGGTTTAGGGAGACCCTGTGTTGGGTTCTGGACATGCTGAGGGGCAAGTGAAGCAGCAGGTAGAGATGATAGAGGCTTAGAGCAGGGCCCAGCCTGGGGCCATCTGACCCCTCCTCCCCAGCCCAGTGCCTTCCCCGGAACCACCAGCTTAGCCAGGAAGGCACACGTAGCACCAATTGGCACCACTCATTCTTTCTGGCATGGGTGGCAGGGAAGATCCCACCCTGCCCACTCTTGAGCTTGACCAGGGGTGTCCCTGCCTTGCCAGAAAGGCCTGTGCCATGGGCAAGCAGGGAGGAGGCTGAACTTGACCGTTGCCAGGACTTGGCCTTGTCTCTTTCAGCATAATTAGGTGCTTAATTGTACTGCTAAGGCCTGTCGATGCCTGTGCCGAGGTGATTATGATTTACCGTTGGGCTGTGTGGCTACCATGTGGGGGTCTCCTCTCTTCTGGGGCTCTCTAGGGTCACAGGAGGGCTAGACCATGGGCTTTCTGTACATGTGTGAATGATGACATACCTGCGGCTGCTCCTACCACACCCAAGGAGCTAGAGCCCCCCTTCCATGGGATAGGCCTCTGATGAGGTTTTGGACTGAGGTCCCACAGACATGGAGGGTTGGGGTCCTGGGGACAAGGTAAAAAGATAGACTTGTAGTTTATTGCTCGTAAGAGGCTCCCCAGAGGTGTGGTGATGGCCTGGTCTCTGTCACTAGGTGAATGACCTTGGGAAAAATCACTTTGCCTCTCTGAGCCTCAGTTTTCTCAGCCATACAGTGGGTATCTTAGCAGATACCTACTACATCATGGGGTTATTATAAAGTTTAAATAAGATTACTAGGCTGGGCATGGTGGCTCATGCTTGTAATTCTAGCACTTTGGGAGACTAAGGTGGTAGGATTGCTTGAGGCCAAGAGTGCAAACCCAGTTTGGGCAACATAGCCAGACCCCATCTGTACAAAATATTAAAAAGTTAGCAGAGTGTGGTGGTACGTGCCTGTAATTCCAGCTACTGTGGAGGCTAGGGAAGGAGGATGCCTTGAGCCCAGGAGCAATGACACCACTGCACTCCAGTGTGACCAATAGCATAAGACCTTGTCTCTTAAAAAGCAATAATAAGATTGACGAAGCTTTAGCTTCATATCCTCTCACAGTGATTGAGTGCTCCGTAAACATTAGCTACTAGTGCTCCATTACTGCGGTTACTGTTTTTGTTAAAAGCATGGTTATTTGCCTTTTCCAGATTGTGCTTAGAGGCACAGACCACTGGGGTTGGGAGGGAGCAGCGTCTGACCTGTGTCCCCACCTTTGTCCTGTAGGAAGCTGGCTCACTGAGCTGCTGGATTAGGCCTTGACGTCTGGGTTCTCTACCAGACCTTCAGCCTGTCCACATGGCCGGGGTCTGGCTGGTTCCCAGCCACATTTCCAGCGCCCAGCTCAGAGGAGGCTGAATGCTTGTTGAATGAATAACAAGTCTAGCTCAAGGAAACTGAGGCCAGGCTCAGAGCTTGGCTTCCCACCACCCCCTGTCCTCCTCTGAGAGGGGAAGAGGCCACAGCTGTTTGCTGGCAGAGGAAGTGACAGAGGGGAAGGGAGCTAGCTGCTCCTGGGGAAACGTCCAGGCCTAACTGGTCCTGTTTTGGGGTAGGGAAGGGGGGGTGCGGGCTGGGCTGCACTTGGTGCCCCCTCCCTAGGCGCGCTTGCTCCCAGGGCTCTGCATCATTACTCCATTAGCGCCTTGTAGGGTTGACAAATGAAGGATAATTAATATCCGTGAGGGAAACAGATGTTGAGGTAATTCGCTCCCGCTGCGCCTTTGCAACAGCATCTCCTAACTCACCCGAGAGTGTGGCAGGACCACAGGGCCTCTGCGTGCCCTTGGTCAGAGGTGATGGAGCCAGCAGGACAGGGTGGGCTCCTGCTGGGCCTGCCACTGGGGAGGGGACGCCCCTGCACCAAGAGACCCAGCCGGAAGAGTCTCCCACTGCTTGTCACTGGGAAGTTCAGCCTGTGTCCCACCTTGCTGCCTCCTGCTGAACCGTCAGCCCAGGCTTTCCTGCTTCATAGGGGAGGGTGACCTGCTGGGAAGGCCTAGCCTAAGGGAGAATGAGCCCAGCTCCCCACGGCTGCCCACCCTGCTTCTGCCCTTCTGGGACCCAAGAGAAGCTGCTGTGGCCCTACCAGCTCTGGGTAACCGTCTGTGAGCTGTCATACCATTGGGAGGGTGAGAGTGTATAGAATCACGCTTGGGTTCAGTTCCCAGGTCTGCTACTCCGTGACTTAGCAGCCCTGGATGAGTCACTTTTGGAGCCTCAGTTTTACCATCTCTAAAGTGGGTATACTCATGCATGTGACTTACAGTTAGAAAGCATGACATCTGGGTACCATTTCAGTTGGAGAAAGAAGGTAATGGGGTGAGTCCATTCATTCAAAAATTATTATTATTATTTACCAGGTGCTGAGTGCTGTGAAGGCTACTCACAGGAACAAAATAGATATTGTCCCTGCCCTCATGGAGGGTACAACTTAGCCCGGAAGGGAAACCTAGATCAAGCCAACAGACAAACTAAAAGATTCAAAATGAGATGACTGCTATGTAGGAAACAGGGGGTTGCAACAGGGGAGTTGAAGTCTTAGAGAAAGTCCAGATGGATAGGGTGCAGTGCCCAGGCAGAGGTCATGCATGCAAAGACTGGATAGAGTTTCACCTTTAGGAGCCATTGAAAAGAGGCCTCCCATGCAGCACCTGTGGCTCAAAGGAGTAGGGCACCGGCCCCATATACCAGAGGTGGCGGGTTCAAACCCGGCTCTACCCTCCCCCTCCAAAATAAAAGAAGAAAAGAGGACTCCCAGGGAGGCCAGAGCAGATTACTGGGATGATTGGCAGTCACATGTGTGAGTCACACTTGTACAGGCTCAGAAACATCTACTGACTGAATTCACCTCCCCCCTCCTCCCAGACCACCCTCATTCTCATTCTGCCACCCTCACTGCAGGGTGACCAGTAGGGGTATCCTACCGGGGGCCTGGGCTGGGCTTCATCCTCTAGGGGTTGAGGCTTGGCAGGAACAGGCCAGCTTCTCATCCCTTCAGAAGAAAGATGAGTAGGGTCTGGTGAGCCTGTGATGTCAGCAAGGTGGTAAGATCAGGGAGCAAGACTGGGAAGGTGGATACTAGCTGGCAGCTGGGGACTGATCACAGCTGTTCTGTCCATGTGGCTCAGGGGCTACAGGAGGTGTTGCTGGGCTTGTTTGGCTCTAAGAAAGAAGGAGCCAGGGAAGGATGGAAGCCCCCTCCCCCCACCACTGCCCCTCTCCATAGGCCCACCTCCGTCTCCTTAAAAAACAAAACTTTTTATTCTGAATTACAGTCTCATAGAAAGTTGCAAAATAAGGTGGCGCCTGTGGCTCAGTGAATAAAGCCCCGGCCCCACATTCCGAGGGTGGCAGGTTTGAACCCAGCCCTGGCCAAACTGCAACAACCAAAAAATAAAATTAAATTAAAATTAAAAATAGCTGGGCATTGTGGTGGGTGCCTGTAGTCCCAGCTACTCGGAAGGCTAAGCCCAAAAGCTGGCGGTAGCTGTGAGCAGTGAGACTCTGTTTCTAAAAAAAAAGAAAGAAAGAAAGAAAGTTGCAAAATAGGTCACTTGTTTAACTACCCAGCTGTCTTCTCTGCTCCCAGCAGCTTTATATTCAGGGCAGACTTACTCCTGAGAGCTTTAATCTGGAAACCACACAAATGGCCACTCAATAGGGAACTAGCTGAGCACAATGCAAGGTATCTGTGGGGTGGAATACTACACAGCAATGCAAAAGAACAAATTGATCTAGGCAGCACCTCGGAGCAATCTCATTGACGCTGTGCAAAAAGGGCCAGGCCGGGGAAGAAGCTGCACTCAAGAGAGTTCAGAACCAGGGAAAAGCTAATCCCAGGATGCAGAAGTCAGAATGTGGTTAACCCAGTTGGGGGTGGTCTCATAAGCGTGGGGTCAAGGTGGTTACTCAGGTGTACACATGAGAAAAATTTCATCAAGCTATCTGCATGTTACTGTATATAAGGTAAACTTCCATTCTAAAATAAAAATTTTAAACCCAATGAAATAAACAGAAAGCCAAAGTACAAAGACAAATAAAACAAACACCTCTGCTCCCCCAACTGGAATGAACAGTTATTAGTGTCCTGATATGTTTATATAAAGTCAGCCTTCATTATTTTTTAAAGGAAATATAACTTGCAGACAAAGGGAGGACTTCAGTCTTCTAACCCAGGTCTACTCCCCTCCCTACAGAGGCAAGCACCGTGTTCCCTCCCTCCGGCGTAGTTTAAACTTCTACATATGGAAGACTCCAAACCAGTATGGAGCACTTCTATGCGTTTACTTATCAAAGTGGCAGCGTACTGAAGTGGTTTTGCAGGGAGGTCTCCTCGCCTCCTGCACGCCACTGAGCCATGCGTGCCCAGTTCTACCTCCATCTTTTTGAAGGTTCTGAAGTATTCTGTTGGGTGGACCAGCCACTGTTTATGTACCTGTCCCTTTGATGACATTTATGTTGTTTCTACTTTTTTGCTTTGTAATTCACTCTTGTGAGGGTACAAACCCGGGAGTGCTCTTGCGGGAGGGTTTCTGGATGGGTCCCTAGAATGCTTTTCTCGAACCTCTGTCCCCATCATTCTCCCCTGCCCCGCCCTGGACAGACGGGTCACAGTCTCTCTGTCGCCCCCAGGTGGTCAAGGTGGTGGGCAGCAACATCTCCCACAAGCTGCGCCTGTCCCGGGTGAAGCCCACGGACGAAGGCACCTACGAGTGCCGCGTCATCGACTTCAGCGACGGCAAGGCTCGGCACCACAAGGTCAAGGCCTACCTGCGGGTGCAGCCGGGAGAGAACTCCGTCCTGCACCTGCCCGAAGCCCCTCCCGCCGCGCCCGCACCCCCACCCCCCAAACCCGGCAAGGAGCTGAGGAAGCGCTCAGTGGACCAGGAGGCCTGCAGCCTCTAGACTGATGTCCCCGCCCCACGCTGTACAGAGTGCATGAGGAGCCGCTGGCCCGCAGGGGACCGGACTGCCTGCGTCCAGCCGCCTCCCCAACCCCGGGCTGCCCGTGGCCATCGCGTAGTCGGCCCTCTGCCCCAAACCCCTTGCTCAGCATGTAAGCCCCACCCCTCCCCTTTCAGACCCCACGCGGTGACCTGGCTCGGAGAACGTGGCCCTGGGCACCAACGGAAGGACCGCCCTGAACTCTGGGTGGCAATCATGCCAGGGCTCGGGCTGCCCTCCCCTTTCTGTCACCAGCTTCCGTGGAGTCCAGTGTTTTGCTTTGCTTGCTTGTCCCCACCCTGACCTGAGCCGGGGCCTCCCAGCCTTACCCCCCTCCTTTCCACCAGCCCCTGCTTGGACCTGGGGGTGTGGACAGTGGCCCCTCACAGAAGGTGGACTTGAGTCTTCTGAGCGGAACTAGGGCCTCTCCCTTGGCGAAGGACTGGGGTGCAGAGCTCCCAGGAGGGCCTTTCTGGGCCGTGGCCATCAGCAGGGTTGCTCACAGGAGCCCTGGGAGGAGAGGATGCCCCCTTGCCTCCTGGTAGGTCCCTCCCGCTCAGCCTTTTTACACCTAAAAACAGCTCCCGTCTGACCAGCCAGGGATGCGGGGGATGGGGAATCTCTGCCCTGGCACTCAGCAAGTCAGAGGGGGGCCCTTGCGCCTCTGACCCTCCCCCCATGCAGAGTATTGCACCAGCAGGACCCCTTCATGGGTCTTCTAGGCTCTCCCAGGAGCCCCCCTCTGCCAGTCCCCAATGTCCCAGCCCTCTCTTGGGGCCCATGCCAAGACCACCCAAGGACCTGGGGCTGTTGGGAGCTATGGGCCCCTCCCAGCTCCCTCACCATTCCTGATCAGGGGCACACCCACCCCCTGGTGATTTGTAAATATTTCTATTGCACCCAACACCCCCTGGAACTGGCTCCAACCTCTGGCCACCCCTCAATAATGGAGTGGGGGAGGTGGGAGAGGTTGAGGGCTTTGCCTTGGAGTGTGTGGGGTGCCCTATAAACATGATCCAATCCGTGACTACCAGCCAACCTGAATAAAGCTGTTTAAAAAAACCTCGGGCAGTGTCTTTCTGGGGCATCTGTGCCTACCAGCGAGACAGCAGGAGTGGAGGTGCTCTACACTCACACCTCCCTCGGAGCTGCTGGGCCTGCTGTACCCCCCAGCCCCCAGCAAGGCTGAGTCCAGCACGAGGGGGGGCGGAACAGGAGAGGGTGACGGACAACCAGCCTTTGTTCAGCTATAAGCCGGTTACCAGGCACTTGAATTATTCTTTGATTCTGAGATAACCACACCCACAGAAGAGTGACAAAACACGTTTACACAGTTCTGTGAATAATAATGAATGAAGCAAATACGTGTGTGGCCACCACCTACCAAACATCAAACTCCAGAGCAAGTCCACCCCCACAGCTGCTGTGTCTACCTGCTTAGAACCCGGTTCCCTCTCAGAGGTAGACCCCATCCTGACTTTTAAGGGAATGCTATTTTTTTTTTTTTTTTTTGAGACAGAGTGTCACTATGTCGCCCTTGGTTGAATGCCACAGCAACACAGCTCATAGCAACCTCAAACTCTTGGGCTTAAGTGAGTCTCTTTCCTCAGCTTCCCAAGTAGCTGAGACTACAGGCGCCCGCCACAACACTCAGCTTTTTTTGTTGTTGTTATTGTTGTCGTTGTTTAACAGGCCCTGGCTAGTTTGAACCCACCAACCCCATGTATATGGCCAGTGCCCTAAACACTGAGCTATGGGCACTAAGCCAGTAATGCCATTCTTTTTTTTTTTTTTTTTTTTTTTGAGGCAGAGTCTCACTATGTTGCCCTGGGTAGAGTGCTATGGCATCACAGCTCACAGCAACCTCAAATTCTTGGGCTTAAGTGATTTTCTTGCCTCAGCCTCCCAAGTAGCTGAGACTACAGGCACCTGCCACAACACCTGGCTATTTTTTTTTTTTTTTTTTTTTTTTTGGCTGCAGTTGTCATTGTTTGGCAGGCCCTGGGCTGGATTCAAACCCTCCAGCTCCAGTGTATGTGGCTGGCGCCCTAGCTGCTTGAGCTACAGGCTCTGAGCCAGTAATGTCATTCTTTTTTGTTTGTTTGTTTTGTCTGGGGCTGGGTTTGAACCCTACACCTCCGGCATATGGGGCCGGTTTCCTACCCTTTTGAGCCACACAGGCACCACCCATCAGATTGTGTCAGTTTTTTTTGTTGTTGCTGTTTTGGTTTTTTGCAGTCTTTGGACAGGGCTGGGTTTGAACCCACAACCTCCGACATGTGGGGCAGGCCCAGTAATGCCATTCTTAATGCTGTTTTTATAGTCTTCTTACCTATATGTAAGTCATTTTAAACAACACATAGTAGAACCTGCATAGTTGACCACTTCCTTACACCGACAACCTCCTTAAGTTGACCCAATTTTCAAGACCAGATACGTACCGCGTTTACATATCATTACAGTAGGCCTAGTTCCTTAGGTTGACCACATATAGAGGTGACTAGTTTTTTTTTTTTGAGACAGAGCCTCAAGCTGTCCACCTGGATAGAGTGCCATGGCATTACAGCTCACAGCAACCTCCAACTCCTGGGCTCAAGCGAGTCTCCTGCCTCCGCCTCCCAAGTAGCTGGGAACACAGGCGCCCGCCACAACGCCGGGCCATTTTTTGGTTGCAGCCATCATTGTTGTTTGGCGGGTCCAGGCTGGGGATTCGAACTCGCCACCCTAGGTGTACGTGGGTGGTGCCTTAGCCGGTTGAGCTATAGGCACCGAGCCAGAGGTGACTAGTTTTTTATAGTCCCTTGGGCAGTTAACTTACATAGATTCTACTATATTTGGGTCTTGTTCATTCTGTGGAACTGTGTATGCAGAGTCACACTGTACCTATTGTTCATGCAGTACTATATTTGTGAGATTAATCCATGTTGTATGTTTCTGTAATTTACTCACTTTTATTGCTGTGTACTATTTAACTGTGGAACTGTTCCTCAGCATATCAACTTACTTGTTCATCCTACCGCTGACCAGCATCTGGAGTGTGCTCCTGACTGAACGCTGTTGCCAACAACCCTGCTACAAGCACCCTAGTCCGTATCTCTCCGTACGCATGAGCACGAGGTTGTTGGGAGTGGCTTTGTGAGGTTGGAGGTTCAGGCACTTTATTTTGAGATCTCATCTTCTCCTGTGAAGTATCAGCATCCCCTTATTATAGTTGAGGGAACAGGCTCAAAGAGGTTAAATAACTTGCCCAAGGTCACGTGGTTGTTGAATGCAAATCTCCCTTATCCCTAAAGCCTCTCTGGCCTGGACATGCCCCTCCCCCACTTCTTGCCATGCCCTGGGCTCTGGACTGCCTTTGGACCATCCTACCCGCCATGATTCTGCTGAGAAGCTGCCTGAGGACGTGTTGAATTAGGGCTCTCAGGTCAAGCCCTCATTGCCTCCTCTGGTCCCTCCTCTGTGCACCTGGAGCCTGGGAACTGTTGAAATGATGGTTAATGTTGGCCTTGGATCCCTAGACCCCACGTCTTATACACCACAGCAACCCCAAAGCAGGTGTTGCATCCTCAGCTTTTGGAAGAGGACACTGAGGTTCAGAGGAGGGTGGGTTGGAGGATGGATGGATGAGGTCGTGAATAAACCAGGCTGTGAAAGCAGGCAGGGTTCTGGACCTGCTGCAGAAGCCAGGTGTGCCAGGGCTGGATGGTTTATGACCAGTGGCCCTCTCAGTCCAGTGGCTAGCCTTTATTCAACAAATTATGATCCCTTCCACACAGATGTTCAAGTGCAAAGACAGCCCTGGAAGGCCCAGGCCCCTCTGGGAGTGTCTGGTAGGGTCTAACTTACACTCGAGTGGTAGCAGTACTCACCAGTCCTACTATGTGCCAGGCACTATGAAGGGCTTTCCATAGGAAGGTCTGAGATTCCACGGGGTCTCATCTAACCCTCCCAAGGGCCTGTGTCCCATCTCTTGGCAGCTCCTTCCCTTCCCTCCACTAGGAAGACACATGTAGGGAGAGGAGAGTGCCCTGCCTTTGCCCATCTTTGCTGTGTGGCTTCAGGCCAGGCTCCTTGCCTCTCTGAGCCTCAATTCCCTTTTCTGTATAACAAGGATGTCCCTGGGAAATATGCAAATTGCAACACAGTGAGATACCATTGTGTTTGTGTATGAAGATACATTCTAGGATGGCTAGAAAAAGGTATGGTAAGTGCTGACAAGGATGCGGAGAAACTGGAACCCTCATACACTGCTTGTGGGAATGGAGCACGATGCAGCTGCTTTGGAAAAGTCTGGCATTTCCTCCCAGTGTTGAACATGGAGTTAGCACGTGACCCAGCAATTCCACTCCTAGTATCTGCCCCAGAGAACGGAAAACGGACCTCCACGTGAAAACTTGTACATGAATGTTTATAGAGCAGCATTATTCACGGTGGCCTCAAGTGGAAACAACCCAAATGTCTGTCAGCTGACAAATGGTCAGCGAAAATCTGGGCTGTCCAGACAATGGGATATTATTTGACAGTTAAAAGGAGAGGCATTTTGACACATGCCACACCACGTAAGGACCTTGAGAACATTGTGCTAAGGGAAAGCAGCCAGACACAGAGAACCACAGATGTCATGATTCTATTTATGTGAAATGCCCAGAACAGGCAAACCCATAAAGAAAGAAATCAGGGCTCGGCGCCTATAGCTCAACCGGCTAAGGCGCCAGCCACGTACACCTAAGGTGGCGGGTTCGAATCCCCAGCCCGGACCTGCCAAACAACAATGACGGCTGCAACCCAAAAATAGCCGGGCATTGTGGCGGGCACCTGTGGTCCCAGCTACTTGGGAGGCTGAGGCAGGAGACTCGCTTGAGCCCAGGAGTTGGAGGTTCCTGTGAGCTGTAATGCCACGGCACTCTACCCAGGGGGACAGCTTGAGGCTCTGTCTCAAAAAAAAAAAAAAAAAAAAAAAAAAAGGAAAAAAAAAAAAAAAAAAGAAATAACGGGTAGGGGGGGTAGGGAGGTGACCCGGGAATTGATTGAATGTTCGAAAATTTAATTGGGGTTTGGTCGCCCAACAAATTAAAAAACAAAAACCCACAAAAAATT
>CAUYTI010116015.1:0-18086 GCA_963575145.1 Galago senegalensis
TTTTTGAGACAGAGCCTCAAGCTGTCCCCCTGGGTAGAGTGCCATGGCATTACAGCTCACAGCAACCTCCAACTCCTGGGCTCAAGCGAGTCTCTTGCCTCCACCTCCCAAGTAGCTGGGACCACAGGCGTCCGCCACAACACCCAGCTATTTTTTGGTTGCAGCCGTCATTGTTGTTTAGCAGGTCCGGGCTGGGGATTCGAACCCGCCACCTTAGGTGTACGTGGCTGGCGCCTTAGCCGGTTGAGCTATAGGCGCCGAGCCCAGAATAGAATATTCTAAAGAAGAAAGCTAACAGTCTACTTCCGAAAACTTAAGGAGTTAAACGTTGTGACTATACATCCACCAGATTGACAAATACATGTGTCTGCATGTGTTGGGTGCACACCCAACTACAGAGCCCTTCCACTGCCCTGTGGCTCTAGATGTTTTTCTGTTTTCATGTATCCCAAATATAATTGATGGAAGCTCTTGTTACCATTACCCATGTATTTTCCTTTCACTATTTAGTAAAGAAAATGCTCTCCTCTTATCAATTTAAACCTATTAAATAACCTCAGACCAATATCTGTTGGAGAAAATCTCAAATATCAATTTGATTTAAAGGAATTGCTTAGTTATAAGATTGATTTTTAGATGATATTGATCTGAAAACTTCAGATCATTAGAAAAGGGGACCCTCAAAAAGAATACTAAAAACAAAGAATTTTCATGGTGTCAATGTATTATTGATTAAAATGGGAAAAACAGTAAACTTACAGTGGAAAAGCCCAGAAATATACTATTCTATCCAAGTGATCGAGGTTGGCATCACCAGCAGTGAGTCACATTAACATTTAAGTACCCCCCAACATGATGTACTGAGGATACACCATCATATCTGTGTACTCTAACCAAAAACATGTCTTGCAATCTAATCATTGCAAGACATCAGTCAAAGCCAAATTGAAAGACACTCTACAATGTAACTGCTCATCAAAATGTTATAAAAAATGTAAACATCGTAGAACACAGGAACAGACTGAGAAACTGTCACAGATTGGGGGAAAACTAAGACTACACAGCAATTAAATACAATGTAAGATACTAGACTGGATAGTGAAACAGAAAAAGAACTTTTAGTTAAAAAACTGTTGATATCTGGGCAGCGCATGTGGCTCAAAGGAGTAGGGCACTGGCCCCATATGCCAGAGGTGACTGGTTCAAAACCCAGCCCAACCAAAAAAAAAAAAAAACTGTTGATATCCCAATGTGGGCTATGGTTTAGAAAAAAGTACTATACCAATGTTAATTTCCTGGTTTTGATCATTGAACTTCAATTATGTTAAGTTGTTAACATTAAGGGAAGCTAAGTGAAAGGTGAGGTCTCTCTTCTATTTTTGACATTTTTTCTGTACATGTAAGCCTAAAGTTATAACAAAGTAAAAAGTTTTTTGAAGTATTAAGTCTAACGCAGGTATCATGCATACATTTTTTATAAGCAGTGATTGGGAAAGAATGCAAAAAAGAGTGCATATAAACACAAATGTGTCAAACTTTTGAATTTTCTATTAAAGAAAACTTAGACTTGGGTTATAGAATAATATTAATAAATGTTTGTTGTTAATTTCCAACTCTTCCGGGAGAAAAATACAGAAGAAGGTTTTAATTGAAGAGACTAGCAATGTAGATACTGTGATAGGTTTTGGAAGGAAGTTGTCAAATTTTCTTCTGTTCCAAGCTTTAATGGGAAACCCTCCTTGCACAGCAGTTGGAGAAGCTAATTTTTCAGACACTAGTTCAGAATTTTATTCCCTTTGCTCAGAGCAGCAACTCACAAGTAGTGGGGGCTCTATGAATCTCTGCTGAGTAAAGAAAGGGAATATTTTTGGAATGAATTCTAAAATTTTTGTCTGACATACCTGTGAACTCACTGGGACATGTCCATATACCAGTTTACTCTTGAATACTTCTTAACCACAAACAAGTAACATTTCCTTCATTATTTACATGTCATGAGCTGGTCCCCACAAACTAATGTGTCAGAAATAGGGAAGTTTTTTTCGGTAATATTAAAAGTTATTTAAATAACCTCAGTTAATTCATCTAAAAAGTATCAAACAAATCTCCCTCGAGAGACATTCAAGGTCATCAAAAACAAGCAAGTCTGAGAAACCGTAACAGCCAAAAGGAGCCTAAGGGGACATGAGACCTGTATGTCATGTGGTGCCCTGCATGGGATCCTCAGGAAAAGCACAGTCAGAAAAAACTGAGGAAATCTAAATAAACTATGACTTCCACTAATAATAAGTATCAATATTGTTTCATTAACTGTAACAAATGGACCATACTAGAGCAGAATGTTAATAATTGGGGAAACTTCCCAAGTAGCTGAGACTACAGACAACTGCCACCACACCCAGCTAATTTTTCTCTATTTAGTAGAGATGAGGTCTTGCTCTTGCTCAGGCTGGTCTTGATCTCCTGAGCTCAGGGGATCCTCCCACATCGGCCTCCCAGGGTGCTAGGATTACAGGCATGAGCCACAGCCACTCAGGACACTGAGGCAGGAGGATCACCTAAATCCAATAGTTTGAGGTTGCTGTGAGCTAGACTGATGGCACAGCCATCTTGTCTATGTAACAGAGTGAGACTCAATTTCAATAATAGTGATGATAATAAAAATAATAACAGAAGCTGGCCATGCAGTATGTAAGGATTTTCCATATTATCTTTGCAATGTTTTCGTAGTTCTACAACTGTTCTAAAAAATAAAGTTTCTTTTCAAAAATTCAGTCAATAACATTTCTAAAAAAAAATTGTTTTATAGAAACTTTTAAAAATATATATGACAAATATCTCATACCTCTGCTTTCTTAAACAATACTTTTAAGCATATATGTATCTTTAAAAAAAAAACTGGAGTACATGATGAACACCAATTTTCGTTCCTTGGGACAATACAATTAATCTTTCTTCTCTGACGATCTGAAGCACATGTGCCTTTTCTACCACGGATGCCTACTTTCAGCCAAGCCGTCACTGTTAGGAAGGTGCCTGGGACACAGAAAGTTTACAGTGACATCATTATCATACAAAGATAACTGTCTCACCCACTATTAGCAGATCATTGCTAGCAGCAAGGATGAACTAGGTGTACTCCATCCCCGCTTGCTCATTTGTTGCTGTCATGACCAAATACGGACATTAACTGGTCAGTCAAGGTAAGGAATGAGGTCTGTGACCACGGCTGAATGAAGCCGGATGATCCAGCAATGGACGACATGCTGTTTCAGGCCTATTGGCTCAATTGCACAAGCATGGGGCTCACCCACGTCCCTCCCTTACGCCATCGCACACACCATCTTCTGTCTCTGCTCTCTATGGGCTTGCCCCCAACCTCCAGATCAAAACTGATCAAGGATACTAAAGAAACGGATACCAAGTGATAAAATAGTAGGATGAGATGACTGGTGGTTTAGGAAAGTGTATACTTCCTGCCTTCCCGAAATCTCTTTCCAGCTTTAACATGCCTCATGGCCAGAGGCCCTCCCGCATGGCGCTAGGAGAAGGCTGTGAGTAGCTGCTTCTGGTCACTCTCAGGCCATACAGTCCTGGGAAAGTTCTTGCAAGGCACATACAGTAACCCCCTTCCTGGCTCACTCCTGCCAATCAAAAAAAAAAAAAAAAAAAAACCAAGGCAGCCATCCCCTTTGGCAAGTGGCCAGAGGAGGGTGCTCTGTTGTTAGAAGACCCTCTAGATTAAGAGCAAAGAAGCATCAAATAGGGATCCTCTTCACTTTCCATCTCCCTTCAAACCTGCAAGGGAAGCCGTTGGGGTGTTTCTTCTTTTTTGTCTCATCCTGTCACTCTCTAGTCTTTGAACAATAGCAGCAACAATGGTCTTGTCTAAATGATTTCACAGGCTATTATTCAGACACTCAACTTTTAACATTTCAATTTTGTCATTCTGTTTCCACACAAAAGGTGCACTTCTCCAGTGTAATGTTCTCAGAATTCTGTCAATGAGCAGTAATGGCTTTTAACATTAAGTTGATCATTAACAACTACATTATCTGAGGCATAATCACTATTTCAACCTTTTGTGTGATTATGACACTACAGAATTTGAAACTAATAGGAGGATGCACTCATAACAACATATAAAAATATTTGCATGGTAACAAAAGGTTAGTAAAAAGCAAACAGTCTTAAACAGTAAAATGAATTAAAAGACTGACATTTTATTTACAAAAAAGATGAGCTTCTAAAGGAGAAAAATAGGTAAATATCACTACAGTCACATTTCCTTGTTCCTAAAAATTTTCATATTGTATATAAACATTGAAAGTAGAAGTCATTATAAATAAGCTTTATAAGAAAGACGTGTTCCAAAAAGTGTATCATTTGCTATAATAACAGCAAGTGAAATAGAGGATTCTGTCTTAAATGGTATTGTATCTCCTCAAATTTTCAAGTGACTTGGCAAAGAATGTTGGTTCATAATGCTGGAAATTGTTTTCCTTTTTTAAGTTGTTTTACCCTCTGCCCCACCTCTTGTGTGAAAACTATTCAGGAACAGATTGGTCTCTCTACCCACAATTCAGTGGTTGTGACCAACACTGTTCACAATGGCTTTCAGGACACAGAACACTCACGATGGGGACTCCAAGTTCAGAAGTCTGCAGGGAAGCCTGAGTCTTTATGAACCATGTCTTGTATATGATTTTGGAAATTCATTGGAATTTATGGAACTATACTTCATCAAAGAATTAAGCCAATTCTGTACAATCATACAGTGTAAAATACAAATGTAGTAGTTGTATTCTTTGATGAAACACTCAAATTTTCAGAAATCTACCCTTTAAAAATCTGAAATTCATAAATTCAGCAATAACCAGAATATATCTGTCTCTGCCAAGTCTTTGGTCTCAGAGATTCAAAGAATGAAGCCACAGACCACAGCAGGTAAGTGAAAGGATAGATTTTATTGATAGATAAGGAGAGAAAAAACATCAAAGCCTTTGGCACACTGAAGGGGTTTCCTGAGCAGGTAGCCCTTGTGGGCCTTATGTCTGGGGGTCTATACATAGCTTCTCCTACTCTGCAGGCTAGAGGGTTTGGGGAGATGGTATGTTACAACCATTTGGTGCCAGGAGCCTGAGGGCAGAAGTTAATTTCCAAGCTGCCTTTGTGTGAGAACGGAGCCTTGTTTTGTTTAGGGTGTGTTCTTTACTCCAGGAGTGATAGCTTAGGTGCAACATTGGTCAGAGTGACTCTTGGACCTGCTTGGGCCCAGAGAACATGGTTGATGTTGCTTTGGCCTACAAATGGGATTCATGTCCAGTCCTGAACAAGGGGTAACCTGTATCAATCTGGCACTTACAGAAGTTAGTCATGGAATTTATAACCATGAATATTAACTCATTCTACATGTCTAAAAAGAGATAGATGTTTAAATAACCAAGGTCTACATCTTCATACACAAGAGAGAGAGCACATAGCCATCACTCTAATAAAAAAAAAGAAAGATTCAAAATTACTTGATGCAGTTGTGCTGAATGTGTGTGTGTCGTAGCACTGTAGCCGAAAAAGAGCAGTGGGGCTGGAAAAAGAGATGCCAAGGAAATAGTGTAGTTTGCTGGGTAGTAGGTTTTTCTTCTTTCTTTTTTCTTCTCTGTATTTTCTGTATTTCCAAATCTTCTTCAAAGAGGTATATTATTTTTACTATGTAAAAAAAAGATTCATATTTAACTCTGTTGTGTGCCCGGACAGTTTTACTCAGACTACTCTAGTGTTATTCCATTTCTCTTCCCAAATATCTTTCCTAATCCTGCCTCCCAGCATCAGTACAGAAGGTTTTATGTAGGTAACGTATTTTGAGGGTGAGCAGAAGGCTTCTGCCTCATTCCAGGAAGCAGGGAAACAAACATATGAGGGAAGTTCTGTGTTCTGGTGGTAGGGCCAGGAACTTGAGAGGACAAGCTGAGGTGCCTGAGGGCCCTCAGGCCGGCAGGGCTTGTTCATCACACATCCTTTGCTCCAGCCAAAGAAATCTACTTGCTGACTTTTTTGCTTAGAAATCTACTTGCTGACTTTTTTGCGTAGAAATCTACTTGCTGACTTTTTTGCGTGGCTCCTCCATCTTCTCCACTTTCCAAACTCCTCATGTATTGTTTGTCCCTCCCAGAATGTTCTAATCCCATCTCTTCTTACTTAAACTATGCCTTTCTCTCTCTCAAACTTAGTCCATTGAAAAATAATACACATGAACGTAAGACACATATCTTACAATACTGTCTTTGATTACAAAGCATTCATCAAAAATGTTTCAACTAAAAACCACTTCTTGGAATTTTTTTTATTATGTTCCATTCCACAAGTACATACTAGAAAAATACTGATATCTGGAACCATTACGCCAAAATTGTATTAATAAAATATGGTTAGGGCTCATTCTCTTGTATATATATATATTTTTTAACTTCAAAAATATTGGGAGATGTTGTGAAGTATAACGTGGGGATGATGATTTCAGTTTATGACTGTTTCTGAAGTTGTAAGAGGTTATATGAGTCTTCTGTCCTGACTTTCTACTATTATATCTTTAAAATACTTAGCTTTGTCTTTGATATAAAGAAGGAATAAACATATTCAGATGATACAAGGAGAAATCAGCCAGGAATCCATGGGTATTCATGATAGCAGAACACAAGTCAGTGAGCAGAGACCAGCAGTTTCTTTGAAGAGCAAATCAGTTTTGCTGTAGACAAGTTTAATCACTTCTGTGAAGGAAGAAAAAAACATGTGCACAGACAGGAAATCTGATATAACCTTATAGTTTTCAGGAAGCTTTTGGGTTTGGACGTCCGCAATACTGATCAGGGTTGCCAACAATCCTGCCATGCCTATCACAAGAGGACCCTCTACATCCTGAGTGCTCTGTCCTGATAGGAAGATCATGCTGCTCTGTGCCCCCATCCCACCTCCACCAGGGCAGGATTCTTGGCCCTCAGGGTGTTTGTCCTACTTCCATTCCAAGGAGACACACAATGGGAAACCTATTCAGCGACTGTGCTACCAGGACCTGCTTTCCTTTGTGATGCTACTGAACTGTGAGTCAGGTATTATACTGCATGAAACTCATTAGTAAAACAGACACAAACACCATCCTCAAGTTATCTCCAAAATCTCTTTGTATTACTTACCTGTTCTACATAACAAATCACCCCCATTTGCTATATTGCATAGTCCCTAGAGGGCAGGATTCAGGAGTAACTTACATGAGTGGTTTAAACTTTGGGTCTCTCATAAAGCTGTGGTTATCTGCAGCCTTGAGGAGGGCTGGGTGAGCCACTCCCACAAAGGCACACTCACATGGCTGGCAAGTTGCCACTGGCTATGACTAAGGGTCCTCTCCACATGGGCCTCTTCAGAGGCCTGGCAGCTCAACACGGTGGCTTGCTTTCTCCGTAGATGATCTGAGAGAACAGGTAGAAGCCAGGGTGATTTTTATAACATACCCTGGGAAGTCACAGACCATGTATTGGTCACACATGTGTGGAGGGACCTACAAGGGCATGCTAACAGAAGGCAAAGATCACTGCGGTCATTTCCATCATCTTACCATTGCTCGTGACCCCTTTCATCAAGAGGCAGAGTCCACTCTGACCAATTTGAATCTGGACCGATCTGTGACTGCTTTGACTGACTATTTGAATACAGCAGAAATGATCCTGTGCTAGTTTCAACTTGAGTCCTTCAAGAGGACTGGAATCTCTGACTTCCTGCCTTTTGGAGCTCTGAGCCACCATGAAAGATGTTCAGGCTGCGCTGCTGATAGGAAAGGTTATTGGAGTGTTGATTGCGAACAGGCGTGTTGGTGGATGATTCAGACGACTCCAGCACCTGCTATAGGGTGACTGCAATACCATGTGAGAGACCCTGAGTGAGAATCACCAGGTGAGCCCAGTCAACTCACAGAGCCAGAGACATACTAAATTCTTGTCTTTAGCCACTAAATTTTGAGATGGTTTGTTATGCAATGACAGAAAACTAGAACATAAGTTATAGAAATTATTGTTATTTATTCTTGGTACCTTACATATAACATTTTCATTACAATGTAAGTTCCACAGTGCAGGGGTGGGCCTAGACCAGAACCTGGATTGCTACAATGGCCTCCTACCTGGTTTTTCACATTCCTGTTACCTCCTACCTTTTATTGCCCAAATGGCAGTCAGAGGTGCCATCATCAAAACTTACATCAAAGTCTTTCCTGATCCTGGCTCTATCTGTCCTAAGTATTATCACTATAGTCTGAACATCTCTTTCATAGCACCTAATGACCAGTATATTTAATCATAATTTATATAAATTACTTTTTTTGAGACAGAGTCTCACTTGGTCACTCTTGGTAGAGTGCTGTGTCATCATAGCTCACCACAAACTCTTGGGCTCAAGAAAACCTCTTGCCCCAGCATCCCCAGTAACTGGGACTACAGGTGTCTGCCACAGTGCCCTACTATTTTTTATTTTGTTTTAGAGTCAGGGTCTTGCTCTGGCTCAGGCTGGTCTGAAACTCATGAATTCAAGCAAAATGTTCATCTCTCTCACTAGATCTTAGTCTTCAGTAGACAAGGCTCATGGATACCCCCAGTTTCAAATATAAAAGCCAGTACATAAAATGTGTTCAATAAATACTTGGTGAAGAGTAACTTTTCAAAATATCTTTTGCACTTCAGCTGATTTTATAATAGAAGCCTATTTCTTACTGCTTTTAGCCTGCCTCTTTGGTCTATTTCCAGTTTCAAAATAAAAAATAAAATCAATTAATGTTTTAGCTAATTTTTCACAAACTTCTGGGAATTAGTCATGAAAATAGTCACCCTGAATACGACATATGCTCCTATCTTTCAGCCTTCAGGTTAACTCTGGATTCTGTTATAAAAAGCAGAGTCTAGCCACTTGTGATTGATAGTAGATCTTCAGTTTAATCCTGTTCATCAACACAACAAAATAAAAAGAAATAATTTTTCCACTCCTCTTCCCCAATTCTCTTTTTACTTCCAGAATTTACTACAATACTGTGTTTTTATTAAAAAACTGAGTTTATACATTCTCTGTCATATATTTATATTTATTAACTTATCTATACTATGATAGGGTTTCTCCAATTCCTTCCTTCAAAGACCTTGGGAAGAATAAGGCTATGGTTAATATAATTACATCCATCCTTGGAAATCAAAATCACTACCAAAACTCTTCTGCTCTAATAAAAAATGGAGCCAGACAGACTGTTAGGTAAAGCATATGCTAACAAAGCACAGAAGTGGTTAAACACAAGGACATTTTCCTATATAGGAGACCAAAGGCCCAAATATTCAATAACAAAAATTTCAGCCATATGTGCACTTATGTAGAACAGATTATTAACTGTTCTCCTCCATAAATATAAGAACTCAATTACAATAAATCTGAATAATTTTAAATTATTTTTCTGAAATCACAGGCATTAAGCAGTGATGATCATTCAGTGGAAATATTCATCAAGATACATGTATGACAGAAATACCAAGTTCATTTTGCAGTGTCAAATGGAGACAAATTCTGCAAATGCTTATATTCGAAAACACTTTTAGAGTAATTACTTTTTTTGGACAACACTTTTAGTATTCTTTTTCTCTTTTTTTTTTTCTTACATATGCTTCTAAATCTGTGTTTGGAATCCAAATTTTAAATTTAATTACAAGCAAAGGAATATGCCTACTTAACATCCATGTAGGCCTAAATTACTCTAACAGTCACAGGCAGTCGTAGACGTTTCCAGTTGGAAATTTTCTAAAGTCTATTAATGTGCATTAGAATCACCTAGAAAGTTAATTAAAAAACAGATTACTGGGCTCCACTTTCAGAGCTCTGATTCAGTGGGTCTGAGGTAAGGTCCAATGGTTTGCTTTTTTTACAAAAAATTATATTTTGAATTGTCATATAATAATTATGCACATTGATAGGGTACATAGGGATGTTTTGATATGCACTACATATAGTGTATAGTGATCAGAACAGGGTAATCAGCATATCCATTATCTCAAACACCCATCATTCATTTCTTTGTGTTGGGAACATTCAGTATCTTCCTTATAGCTATTTGAAACCATACAGTACTCAGCTACAGTCACGCTCCAGGAGCGTAAGACACCAAAGCTTATCCTCCTACCCAGAATTTACTTCCTAACTAGTTAGTACTCAGATCACGCTAATTTTATTGGTTCAAGGAACCACTTTGAGGACCACTGATACAACCTAACACTTACTTAAATTTTACTGAAAGAGAAAGAAATGCCCAGGACACTTGAAAGATGGATCCAATGTTTCTGCCACAGTCAGTGGCACAAACGACATGATGAGACAGGGCTAGAATCCAGCTTTTCTAATTCCATGTCGCATGCTCTCTGACTCGACTTTCTCTGTCTGAGGTGCATTCAGTACCATATGAGGTGTTGATAAATAAGCTATAGAAAAAACAAGTCACAGCCGACGGAAAGGGAAGGCAACGTAAACATCCTCTCTTCCAGTTGACAAAAATCAAAGACATGCAGAAAAATGGTATGATTCAGGTATTTCTTTGTGGCCACTACACCCCTTTTGAAGTTTATTTCCCACTAAACATCTAAAGACTTACTGTGCATTCTTACATTGCAACGTCTTTGTTGATAACTTTTCAGTAATTCCATTACAGCAAATCACAGGGTTGTCAAATCTTCAAGGATCAGAAGATCATGAGTTGACAAGTAGCAGATGCACAGAAAGAAGTTTTAAATAAAGTGCATTCATTCCCCATGTGGAGCGAAGTAGAATACCTATTACTCCGTGATAGTAAAACCAGCCGAAGAAGTTACAAAGAATGTAGTTTCACCATGATATTTACTGTTTCTACCACTTTTATTCAGTAAAGAATCAAAGAATTCAAAAGAAAGAAAACTCTTAGATTTTCAAACAAGCTGTTTCTGTTTAAGGACAGAAGTTTCTGTTAAAATTTAGTATAATTTTGATGTCACCGAGCACAGTGAAAGCTGCAGGCAAACAGAACATTCTCATTGTAATACCACTACTGTAGGCATATTTGAAACACTATAGCTTCTTCAGACTATAATTATAACTGTTTGTTGCTTCTGTGGTTTCAAAGATAATAGAAGTTGTTCACAAAATTTACACAACACTGATGTGTTGCATATAAAATATAGACAGTCACGTGCAAAATATCCCATTATACATTTTCTCATAGGGAGAAACAGCTGAGAAACCTATAGACCATCAAATTATGATTCCAGTGTTTCATTATAAGCAATTAGACTCCGGAACACAAAGGTATAACCAAAATGCTTGGTATAATTTGGTTAATACCATTTAAGAGGTGGCCCACAGGTGCTTAAATTTTCAGAAAAGAAAAATCTTAGTGACTATATAAGGTATTGTTACCTACTGTTAATTACTTCTATAGCCAGGACATCAAAGGTAGGACTCAGGAGGAAATACATATTAAGGGAGGGAAAAGTTTAAAAATTACACTCATTCATTCCATAGGCACTGACTGTGTAATGGCTTTTCTTTGTTAAGCACAGTCTTTGCTCTCAAGGAACTCAAAACCCAACAGGAAATGCGGGCATAAATTCATTCCTTCAGAAAACACTAAACAGTGCTGTAAAGAAAGAAATATCAGCATGGCGGGTTGGTAACAGTACAGAGCAGAGTGCTTATGTGTTCAAAGGTCTGGGAACTGGGAACTTAGGAAGTTATCACCAATTGATGACATTGATATGAGTCTAGAAGAATTTTGGAAAGTTTCCATATGGAAAAGGAAAAGGCAGGTTGAGATGAGGGCCCTTAGAAAATTATGTAATCTAAAGACCATTTCTAGACAACAGGAGCTGTGGAGAGAGTTTAAAGGCCAAAAGGCAGAGTATTCCTAAGGAACTTCTTTGGGAAATGCCCCTAACAATGGTGGGTAAAATAAGAAAGACGCCATTTTATAATGCCTGGATCAACCATTGTAGCAATAAGGAGTCCCTAGGAACCAACAACAAAGAATTCAAGGGGTTAAAAAGGTTTGGAATGGACTTTTGCCTTATGCTTTCTGCTAATTCTAGTGGCCTAGAACCTGAATTTCAATGACTCTTGCTTTAGTAACAGGACACAAACCTGAGCCAGAGCAGAAATGAGATCAACACTACGAGATAAATGGAAGGAAAAAAAGAAGAGAAAATAACTAAATGAAAATGAATGATATAATACAGAGCATCAATACAGCTATATGTTTATCCTATGATGAAATGAAAAATATATCTCAAGAAAAAAGAAAGAGAAGAGATGCAAAATACGCAATATGAAGAATAAAAAGGGAACTTACAAAAAAGGTACACAAATTCATGTTTCATAAAAACAGTAAAATTTGCTGTTATTTATAAATGATAGTAAATTTGAATTATTCAGTGAAATGAACACATTTCTAGAGAAATTTGTAATCAAACATATTCAAAAGAACCTAGAAAACCTGAAAGTATTTAGAACTCCCTCAAGAAAGTAGAAAGGTATTTTAAAATTTCCTGCAAAGAAAAATACTTTGTTGAACTATTTTTTTCTGATGCACTTCCCCAAGCAGGTGAGGATCAGATTATTTCATTCTTTTAGAGAGAAGAAAAAGAAGAAATATTCTATTACATATTTGATGAGACTACAATATCCTTTATACCAAAGAGAGTCAGAGAATTATAAGCCAATTTCATAAGATAAATAAAAAATACTGAACTATATTTACAAAGGAAATCCAGAGATATATGAAAAAGATAATACATTATCACCAAATGGCAACTATTCTAGAAATGCAATTGATGTGTTGATTCAACATTAGAAACTTATAAAGTTACTTCATTACACTAAAATATTAAAGAAGAAAATCAGAATCACCCCCATAAATGTAGTAAAAGCATTCAATAAAATTCAAGACCTATTGAGGATACAATTATTTGCAAAGTAAGAATAGAAAAAACTTTCTTTAACCTGACAGAGAATATCTACAAAAGCTCTTACAGAAGCTATCATTAGATTATCTTTAAAGTCAAGAACATGACAAAATTGGTTCCTATCACTACTTCTATTCAGCATTGTACGATATCATAACAAGACAAGGAAAGATTATAAGAAAGGAAATGCAAGGAAGATATATAACTATCATAATTCTCAAACAATGCAATTATTTACATTTTAAAAGTCTAAAGACAAACTGTTAGAACATAAAAGAAACGTATAAAGTCAATATATACTAGTGGAACATGAAGTAAACTGCTATCTATTATATCTCCACACAAGATAAGGATATATAATTTTTAAAATTCTTTTTATAGTAATATCTAAAAATATGAAGTACCTCATAAATCCAATTAAATGTATGAAACATTTGATAGAAAATTATATAATTTTATTGAAAGAAATATAAAAAAGACCTAAATACGAAGATATACTATGTTCATGGTTAGTCATAAAGATTTTGATTCTTGCCAAATATATTTTTAGATCAATGTGATTCACATCAAAACCCTAACTAAGACAGACTTCTGCTTTTGGTACTTTTCACTCTGAGGGTAACTAAAAACCTATATATGTAGTAATATATTAATAAGAATACTCCAAGAGACGAAAAAAAGGCAGAATGGCCAAGGAACATAGGGAACTGAGGGATGATGTGGTGGTAGGTTCTTTGGGTCTTCTTTTTGCTCATATATTCCAAACATGGAACAGGAGAAACCAGCAAAATAATAACATCAATATTCACAGAGTAAAAGTGCTTCCAAAATGCTTACTCCTTCTAGTCCAAGGATAAAGAAAGGGGCAGCTTAGCAAGACAGGAAATATTTAGACAATAACAACATAGAAAAACCTGTAATTCCACTCCCACCCCACCAGCAAAGGCCAAGCTGGAAACGTAAACTTTCACCTTTGGCCAAGTTGTCCTGAGGTACTCAATATCCTGCTGGGTTGATGTCAGAGAAGAACAAGTGGACCTTCAGAGATGGCCAAGACTTTCATCCAACTAGCTTGACTAGATTTTCCCACTGTGCTGACAGTGGAGAACGTGAAGAAGTCCAGAGCTTCCATTCCCACTTGGCAGTAACTTGGTGCCTACCCTTTCCCTACCAGAGTGGTATCTGAAAAGGTTTAGTGGAAATTCAGAACTTCCACCACTGCCCATTCTGGAAAATAGCGTAGGTGTTTCTTAAGAAACTAAGTGTTTGTACTCAGTTACTCATCAATGTCCCTGCTGAGCATTTATATCAAATAAATGCATACTTATGTTCATACAAAAACCTGCACACAAATACTTATAAATGCATTATTTGTAGTAACCCCCAACTGGAAATAACCCACATGACTTTCAATGGGTGAAAGTTAAACTGTGATGCATCCATACCAAGAAATAAATTTGACTCAATGATAGAACAATAAACTCTTGATACATAGAACACCTTCAGTAAATTTCCATAGAAGTATGCTTAAAAAAACAAACAAACAAAATCCCAGAGGGTTACATACTATGTGATTCTGGTTATATAGTACTCTTGAAATGATAAAATTATAGAAATGGAGAACAGACCAGAGCTAAGAAGAGGGTGGAAATGCAAAAGCAGTAGGTGTGGCTATAAAAGAGCAGTATGGGTGATGCTCCTGGTTATGGAATGTTTTGTGTCTTGATTAGATCAATGTCTATCTCCTGGATGTTATATTTACTTTACTTTTACAAGATGTAACCACTGGGGAAAACTGGGTAAATGGTTCAAGGGATCTCTGTATTTTTCTAAATATGAATCTACGATCATCTCAAAATAAAAATTTTAATTAAAAAAAAGCACCCAGGTTTTTCACAGAATTTGACAGACTGATTCTAAACGAATATAGAAAAGCAAAGAGGCAAGAATAGTATAATGGAGTAATGACAGGGAAATGTCAAAACAGGGAAATATGAAGTTCTATCCATTCTTAAAAGCAACTGGTCAGCTAGAACCAGAACCAACCTTTGAAAGACTCAGGAATACAGTTAAAAATTACAACAATCATGGGATGAATGTGAGGAATGAAGCTGCTGCTTTGTGATGAGAGTGGTAGGAGAGAGCTGTGGCATTTTAAAGCACCTGACTACCATCCCCTGCTCCCAGATCTGTAGCAGCCATGACTGCAGCAGGCTACATTCCTGGTGCAGAAGTCTGGTGTAACCGGCTGTATTCTTGGTACAGAAGTCTGGTGCCAGAGGGAGTAATACAGAATTGTGGCTGTGGGTCCCACCCTGTCTGGCATTTCCTCAAAGACCAGCACAAAGACTTTCCTATGTTTAACCAAATTCAGAGTGTTCTCAGGGAATGAATGGCTTCTGTGAAGTATTTAAAAGCATGTGTATTCACTGGGGTACCCTGAAGCAAGGAACAATACTTGGGATGAACAATAAACAGACTGAAAAACCTAGGAAGGAAGAGACTGGGAAAGGAGGTATATATAGAAATAAGGGCTTTTTACAGCTTCTGTGTATACCAGGACATCAAGAAAGCCATATACGTGCCCAGGATGTTACACATTCTAGAAAAAGGCTCAGATCATCTAAGCTTTCACCTCTGGCTACACTCTAATCTCCATACAACTAGGAAGCAAACACTAAGGAAGATAGCCTGACTCAGCACTGAAGAAGTACACCACGTAAAACAAATCCACAAAGTCTGGGAGAATATTCTTTCTCCTTTTGTCCTTTTGTCAGCTCCAGGTGTTTAAGATACCTCTATTGAAACACAAGTTGACCACAAAGCTAATAGAGCACAGACTTCAGTGGCTACACATGACAAAAAATATAAACTTTACAAAAATAGATTAGAAAAGTCACAAAACAAACAATCACAACCCACTGCAGCCAGCAACAATAAATTCTAAGGAGGAGGAAAGGATCTGATTTGCAATGTTAATACATTAATTAATATTACAAACATCTAGTATTCAGCAACAACAACAAAAAACTTAAGTATGAAAAGAAATAAGAAAGTTTGGTCCCTTCACAGAAAAGATACTTACTAGAAACTGTTAGGCAGAAGCCCTGCCATTAGACCCACTAGAAAAATACTTTAAATAAACTATATTAAATAAGCTCAAGCAGGTAAAGAAAGTATGTACAAAGAACTAAGTGAAATGAAAAGAATGATGTCTCAACAAATAGTGTGTATTGGCTTGGCACCTGTGGCTCAAGCAGCTAAGGCACCAGCCACATGCACCTAGGGTGGCGGGTTCGAGTCCCCAGCCCGGCCCCGCCAAACGACAATGATGGCTGCAACCAAGAAATGGCCAGGCATTGTGGTGGGTGCCTGTAGTCCCAGCTACTTGGGAGGCTGAGGCAGGAGACTCGCTTGAGCCCAGGAGCTGGAGGTTGCTGTGAGCGTGATGCCATGGCACTCTACCCAGGAGGATAGCTTGAGGCTCCGTCTCAAAAAAAAAAAAAAAAAAAAAAAAAAACTTGTAGGGGAAAGCAATGTTCTAAAAAGATGTTTGGGGTGGCAAATATGACTCAAAGGTTGAAAACACTAGTTTAACACATAATGATTCTTTTTTAAAGGAATCACAGTAAGAGGAGTTAGTCCTAAAATTTGAATATTCAATGGCATTAGTATCTCTACAATGTCAAAGTATCTCTACAATATGATAGACTATAACAGGGCAATAATGCTTGAAATTCACTGGCCAAGGCTCTCCTCCTTGTACCACCCAAGAAAGTCAGCTTCAACAGGCTCCAACTCTATTACTGAACAGGCCCTCCCTTTTCCAGGTTGGCTCATTCTCCCTTTGGATACACTACACATATTCTGTGTTTCTAAGAGCCATTCCCTTAGAAACAGGAACATTACATATCTCTGCTGTGATCCATCATCTTCTGAGCTTGTATAAAGTCGTGATTAGGGGTTGGAGTAGTAGTTTGAATCTCTATTGTGCTGCTGGCTTACATTCTCCAATCAGTAAAATGGGAATAACATTTCCCTCAAAAGGTTTCTTTGCGACTAAAATCAGAGAATATAGTATACAGAGAGCCTTTAAACAGTAGCTATTTTTAGTACTAAGTTGGGAGGGAAAATCCTGCTGTGTGATTTTGTCAAGAGTGTGGTTGTGTGAGTGCATGATTAAGTCGAAAAGGATTTCAGATAAAACTGTTTATTGTCTTTGGCATGATTACGGATTCTAGAAAATTAATGAAATAAGCAGACAAACACTAAAAATGCGTTTGGCTGTGTAAAAAACAACCAATTACAGTCATTTATGTAAATAGCTTAACAGTTAAGGCCTAATTATCATGCGGCACCCTAACAATTACACATATTAAATATGCATCGGATTAACCTTGTTGTAAGTTTTTTTTGATTACAATAAAAGTACTTACTTTGTACTCTAAGGAACAGTCTTTCAGTTAATTGTTTTTTGTTTTTGTTTTTTTGAGACAGAGTTTCAAGTTGTCGCCCTGGGTAGAGTACTGTGGCATCATAGTTCACAGCAACCTCCAACTCTTGGGCTCCAGTGATCCTCTTGCCTCAGTTTTTCTATTTTTTTGAGACAGTCTTTCTATATCAACCTCAGTAGAGTGCCTTAGCAAAACAGCTCACAGCAACCTCAAAATCTTGGGCTCCAGCGATTCTCTTGCCTCAGCCTCCCAAGTAGCCGGGACTACAGGTACCTGCCACAATGCTTGGCTATTAGTTTTTCAATTTTTAGTAAAGTGGGGGGTCTCGTTTTTTGCTCAGGCTGGTCTTGAACTCATGAGCTCAAGAAAACCACCTCCCTTGGCCTCCCAGAGCTAGGAGTATAGGTGTGAGCCACAGCACCTAGCGCCTAATTTTATTTATTTATTTCAGGTTAATGTGAGGGTATAAACAACTAGGGTACAATATTTGCATTGTTAGAGTCCCTCTAAGAGTTTGACTTTTTTTTTTTTTTTTTTTGAGAAAGAGCCTCAAAGCTGTCCCCCTGGGTAGAGTGCCGTGGCATTACAGCTCACAGCAACCTCCAACTCCTGGGCTCTAGCGAGTCTCCTG
>CAUYTI010116016.1:0-10164 GCA_963575145.1 Galago senegalensis
GGCGAGAAGGGAACACTTTGACACTGCTGGTGGGACTGCAAACTAATACAACCTTTCTGAAAGGAAGTATGGAGAATCCTCAAAGAACTCAAACTAGACCTCCCATTTGATCCTGCAATCCCATTACTGGGCATCTACCCAGAAGAAAAAAATCATTTTATCATAAGGACATTTGCACTAGACTATTTATTATAGTTCAATTTACAATTGCCAAATTGTGAAAACAACTTAAATGCCCACCAATCTAGAAATGGTTTAACAGGGTGTAATATATGTATACATGGAATACTATACAGACACTAAAGAGGATGGTGACTTTACATCCTTTCTATTAATTTGGATGGAGTTGAAATACATTCTCCTTAGTAAAGCATCACAAGAATGGATAAGCAAGAACCCAATGTACTCAATTCTGATAGGAGGACAATTGATGCTAATACAAGGTTGGGGGAGGGGGAAATGGGGGAGGGGAAAGAGGGAAGGAGGGAGGGGGATGTGGGGCCACAGTATATGATACACCTCTTGGGGGCAGGACACTATTAATAGAGGAACTTGATCCAGCAAATGCAAACAGTGTAACCTAGTTCATTGTACCCTCAATGATTCCCCAACAATCAAAAACAAAAGAAAGAAATGGTTCCATTTAATTTGTTTTCCAGGGTATTGGCATAAACTTATTCTTAATATTTCCTTATTCTTTAATCCTATAGGCTCTTCAGTGGTGATATATCCTATTTTCAGTATGATATTAATAATTTATGTTTTTAGTTTTTTTCTTGAACATTTTAGCTACAGCATTATTACTATTTTTAATCTTCTTAAAGATTTTGTTTCATTGGTTTTCTCTTTTCTTTGTCCTTTTTTTATTTCATTGAATTCTTCTATTATCTTTATTACCTCCTTCCATTGACTTTGTATTTCACTTATTCTTTTTTTATACTTATGTAAAGTGAAAAATTTAGATCATTAGTTTTAGGTATTTCCTTTTTTATAAGTGTTAAAAGCTATAATTTCCCCTTGAACATAGTTTTAGCTTCATCCCACAAATTTTAATATGTTGTGTTTTCATTATCATTCAGTTCAAAATATGTCTCTTGATCTTCCTTCTCTAGCTTATGGATTATTTAGAAGTGGGTGGTTTAATCTTTAACTATGTGGAATTTTCTTATAGTATTATATTCGATTTTTTCTACTTTAATTATAGTTTGATCAGAGAATACATTGTATGTGATTTCAATTATTAAAAATTAATTGAGACTTGTTCTATGGCTCATAATCTGGCTTATCCTCAAGAACTCACCATGTACTCTTGAAAGAATGTTTATTCTGTTGCTGTTTGGTATAATGTTCTAGATACACCAATTAGCTCAAGAATACTGGAAAATGTTGATCAGAAACTCTTTGATTTTTGTTTAGTTTTCTATCAAGTGTTGTAGCATAGATACAAAATCTTCAACAATAATTGTAATATTGTTTCTTTCTGTTTCACTCTTAATTTTTACTTCTTGACTTTTAAAGTTTCTAATTAGACACATATAAATTTATAATTGTTATGGCTTCCAGATGCATTGACTCCTTCATTATTATGAAATGCCTTTCTCTGATAATGTCTTTGAAAAAGGTATCATAAAATTTGATAACTATCATATCTGCTATTAATAAAGCCACTCCATCCTTCCTTTCTTATAAAAAAAGTTAGTTATGGTAAAATACACATACCACAAAATGTATCATCTTAACTATTTTTAAGTGTGTATTCACATTGTTGTGTAACTAATCTCAAGAACTTTTTTATCTTTCAAATCAGAAACTCTATACCCATTAAACACCTCCTTATTCTGCCCCTGCCCCTCCCTGGCAACCAGCATTCCACTTCCGTTTCTCTGAGTCTGACAGCTCCAGATGCCTTATAGAAGTGAAACTGTACAGTATTTGTCTTTTTTAAGTGGATTATTTTATTAACATAATGTCCTCAAGGTTTATCTATGTTATAGCACCTGTTGGTATTTTATAATATTCCATTTTATTTACATATCACATTTTGCTTCCTGTCACTGGACTTTTAGGTTTTATTTCCACCTTTCAGCCATTGTGAATAATGTTATGAACACGAGAGTCAAATCTCTCTTCCAGATCTCGTTTTCAGCTCTTTTGGCGTATACCCAAGTGTATGTTTATTGCTGGCTCATATGGCAATGCCCTTTTTAATCTGCTGAAGTTTTTTTGAATTTATTTTTAATGGTCATGTTGGCTTCTTAGCTCTACTTTGCATTTTGGGCTGTTCTATTGATTCCAATTTAGATCTTAAACTTTTCACAGACTAACAATGAATATTATACCAAGAACACAGAATTCCTCCAATGCAGAGATAGGGTAGCTTCTACCTCCTTGTCCTTCACGCTACATGTTTCTTTATTATCAACAATGTCATTACCATTATCGACGGTGTCACAGGACAGTGTTGCAATTTTAGCTTTATATACTATGTGGTAAAGAACTAATCTTGGCTGAACGGAGGTCTGGCCTGTGCCTTGACTCCTTGAGGTAATCTCTTAGCCCTTGGAACGTCCTGCCTGATAAGAGAGTCTGTTCATCTGAGTGCTTTGGCCATATCAGATAGTAACAATGTGATTTGTAGTGAAGAATTGTGGGTGTGTGGTGTTAGCTCAATCTCAGGGGAACCTGGAAACTAAGGTGGGCCCTGTGGGTGGTCTTCCCCGTGTGTCTCAGAGCCATGAAACACTCCGGAACATCAAGGCCCAAGAGAGCTTCCTAGTTGGCAGCACCCCATATGTATGGTCACACGTTATTCCTGTGACTGCTGAGAAAGCACAGCTGGAAGCTGCACCTGTGGGACTCTACTGGATACTGCTCTGGTGTCTGTGTCCTTGGCTGCTGGTAATCTGCATCCTTCACTGTAGTGACCGTGACAGTGAATGTACCAGCTCTCAGTGCATTTGAGTCCTTCTAAGGAGTTGTGGAATCTGAGGGTATCTTGAAGGCCTGAACTTGCAGTTGGGATCAGAAGTGAGGGTGGTTTCACAGACTGCCCTTTACATACTTACACACTCATATGTTTTGTAAGGAAATTAAGAAGAAAAAGTTCAAAAATATAGTTTTTGTAGGAGGCACCTGTGACTCAAAGAAGTAGGGTGACAGACCCATATACTGGAGGTGGCAGGTTCAAACCTGGCACCAGCCAAAAAGTGCAAAAAAAAAAAAAAAAAAAAAATATATATATATATATATATATATATAGAGAGAGAGAGAGAGAGAGAGAGAGAGAGGGAGAGAGAGAGAGAGTCTTTGTATTTACCCAAATGTCTTAATTTCTGATATTCTTTTCTTTTTGAGGAATTTTATTTACATTTGAAATCATTTCCCTTCAGCATAAACAACTACCATTAGCATCTTTTCAAAGTGCAGGCCTATTGACATGATTGCTCAGCTTTCCTTTATGTGATATCTTTATTTCAGCTGCTTTCTTGATTTTTTTTCACTAGATAATTCTAAGTTGACAGTGTTTTTGTTTTATTTGTTTGTTTGTTTTTCCAGCTTTTAAAGTGTTTTTATACTCTTCTCTGGCTTCTGGGATTCCTGGTCCCTTCCGTGTAATTTACCAATTTTCTCCTGCTTTCTCAAGTCTTGCTCTTTATATTCAGCTTTCAAAAGTTTCTGATGTTCCAAAACAAAGCTGTTTTTATGCTTGTTTCTTGAGCATATTTAATTTGTAAGTTTATATGCTTCATCAGATTTGGAAAACTTTAGCTATGATGTTTTAAATTTCTTTCTTGACCAGTTCTCTCTCTTCTTTCCCTACAGGAATTCCAAATTACATGTTAGACTATTTGTTATAATCTATCAGATCCTTGAGGTTCTATTCATTTGTTAATCTTCTTTTCTCTTTGATACTCACTTTGAATAACTTCTATTGGTCTTTCTTCATGTTCATTTCCTCTGTCATAGCTACTTTGCTCTTCTGGAGAAGAAAAGCACTTTTCTTCTTACCCTCATAAATTCTCATAATACCTCTCAACTCTTCCTCTAATAATTCACTGACATCACTTCTCCCTTTGGTGATGCTGAGTTGGCTGTATTATGTCCAGAGTTTATAGAGCTTATAGCTATTATCTGTGAGAGGACCTATGTATTACTCAGCAATCACCCTACATTTTCTTTATAACCAAATTTTAACTAGTAAAGTGGGATTTTGTCTGTGTGGCAGGCATTCTGTGACTGTCCACTGGGATCTCAGCTCCACAGATACTGATTACTCTAAGCCAGTGGTTCTCAACCTTCCTAATTCCATGACCCTTTAATACAGTTCCTGTGGGTCATGACCCACACGTTGAGCACTGCAGCTCTAAGCTAAGTGACAATGAGAATTTCCATTAAAATTCTTATTAAATTGAGAATAAACTGATGCAAATAATACAGTTATATACCCACCTATAAGATAATGGTATACTAGCTATGCTTTCCAGTTAGAATAAACACAAAATTAATTTATAGCTTTTGAAATGAAATAAATCAAGCCTAAGGAGTAATTATAGCTGGTGCTGATATCTGTTTGATGTTTAGGAAAATAATATTTGTATATAAGTAGGACCTAAAAAATTACTTCATTTTCACAAGATTCTTGGAGTGTTCTATCATTGTAGGTACATCAGTGCCATGGGCAGGGATATGGCCTACAAGATGATTATCTGTTGTAGTTATTAGCTAAGCTGTTTTGTAGAGGAATCCTAATCGTATAAAAAATAGTTAATGCTAAAATCAGTTAATAAGTCACTTGGGAATAAATTTCATCAATCTGACTATGGCCAACTTAAGATAGGACACTTTCCCTCAGTTTCCTCACCAAGGACAGATGGATAGGTTATGGGCTGTAGAAAAAACAGATGAAATAAGGAATTTGAAGATGCTGAGTGTGCAATATCAGTTTAGTGAAGGCACATGGCTATGATAATGTGCTGGCTCTATAACATGCCAACAATTGCCCACGCTGAAGTGCTTCTCCCAGAATTCCCCTTCCTCTATGCTTCGGTTGGGGCTGGCCACAAAAAAGATGCAAGTGGGATATATGGGGGCAGAATGAGGCAGCCATCACAGAGTTATTAGGAAGGTTAAAGAACTGGGTATTTATAAAGTGTTTAGAGAGCGACTGGTAAAGTGTTTGCAAATGTTTATTACATTAAAGTTCATGCTCGCAGCCATCCATTTGCCAGTTCAGTTCACTGGCAGGAGGCTGCAGAGGGGCCTACAACTGCCCACCTTCTCGCTGGGACTTCTGCAGCTCACCTGATGCCTGGGCCATTTAGTCCCATGACTAAGGGCCACCACTTCTTCAGGGCAGCCATGTCATCAAGTGCAGAGGTGAAGAGAACGATGTAGTCTTAGGACTTACTTCTGGGCTCAAGCTATTTGTGGGTCCACTTTACATTCCTCCCTCTTCCTCCCAGGCTGTTCTGTGCCTTACAGCTCCAGAGATAGACAGAAAGAGAACAGACTTACAGAGCTACTGAGCCAGATCCCACAATCACACAAAGTCAGATCTCCAGGCCTGATCCCCCCCCTTTCACACACACACACACACACAGTGCTTCTGCTTCTCTGAATACCAACAGGGACAAACAATAATGGAGAGAATTTCAACTTGAAATACTAGAATTGAGTTTTGAAAACCCTTCTTTCATGCCTTGTGACCACACATACCAATTAAGACGGTATCTAGGTGCTTTAGAAAGGACCATGGTCTGCTGCTAAAAACACTTGGAGAGCAGCAGGACTTCTAATAATGATGACAGTAAGGGGCTTAGTGAGGGCTTCCTGAGTGTCTACAATCGTGTGTCTACTGATATTTCAAACGTTTCATAAGAGCCACATAAAGTACATGCTATCACCACCACCACCCCCCATTTTATTGAAGAGGGAACTAAAGTCACAGAAAAACACCGTCCTGAAGCCACACGCCGACCTGTGACAGAGGCAGGACACCGTGTGGCGCTGGCCCCAGAGCCCCACCCCAGATCACACTCCACACTGTGTTCTGATGCCTGGGGCAGCAGGCACGGCAAGTAGGAGACAGCCCACTGATGTGAACTGGGTGACTGTTAATCGGTAGCCTGGCAGGGGGTGGGGCTGGGACTCCTGAGGTTAAGACTGACCGCTGTGTGGGCGGCATGAGAGGTCACGCAATCCCCTCAACAATTTTTGTTTTTGTTTTTGGATCTTCTCTCTCCTTTGTTCCTTTTCTTTTTTCTATCATCGCCCTCCACTCCCACCTTTATTCTTTTCATTTTTTAATGCTTTTCTTGCCAGCATTCTAGGCTGGAAATATTTTAGGAGCAGTTTGTTACATGATATTTCGCTAAAAATAATACAAGTCAAGTTATTGGCAAAAGAGTGAGCCTTGGAGGAGCACCAGTTGTTCAGAGCCTGGAAGGGGGTGTGGTAGATCTGTCCTGAGTTTTCAAACAGGATAAGTCTCTGAGACTTGGTGCCTGGTCATGAAGCTGCCCAGATTGATGAGGAAGTGCAATTGTCTGAGTCTTCCTTGGTGTCAGCTGC
This sequence comes from Galago senegalensis, assembly GCA_963575145.1. Classification (NCBI taxonomy): domain Eukaryota; kingdom Metazoa; phylum Chordata; class Mammalia; order Primates; family Galagidae; genus Galago; species Galago senegalensis. The sequence continues at coordinate 6,571 of CAUYTI010116016.1, forward strand.
CCGGAAAGCATGAGGCCTTGCTGGACAACCATTCTGGGACAAGTGGCTCCTAGGGATTTGTGGAAGTCATGTGGCCACTTTGCCAATTTACTCCCCTCTACTGACTGGGGAGAGGGAGGGGAGGGGACGGGGAGGGTGATTGGTGGGATCATGCCTATGGTTTATCTTATAAAGGTACATGTGAATCTTTCTAAATGTAGAATATAAATGTCTTAACACAATAATTAGGAAAATGACATGAAGGCTATGTTAACCAGTTTGATGATAATATTTCAAATTGTATGTAAAAACAGCACACTGTACCCCAAGACTGTATTAATGTACATAGCTATGATTTAATAAAAAAAAAACATTAGAACAAGTGATCAATGAGAGAAGCTGAAGGGATGACTGATGGTGTTACTAGCTTACTTGCCTCCCTCTTTTAAAACATTTTCATCATGGCTCGGCGCCTGTGGCTTAAGTGGCTAAGGCGCCAGCCATTTACACCTAAGGTGACAGAGCTTCAGCCCAGGCCCGCCAAACAACAATGATGGCTGCAACCCAAAAAATAGCCGGGTGTTGTGGTGGGCGCCTGTAATCCCAGCTACTTGGGAGGCTGAAGCAGGAGACTTGCTTGAGCCCAGGAGTTGGAGGTTGCTGTGAGCTGTGATGCTATAGCACTCTACCCAGGGGGACAGCTTGAGGCTCTGTCTCAAAAAAGAAACAAAACAAAAAACATTTTCATCATAAAGTGTTGCACTTTTACTTAGAAATGTGCATCAACTTATTCTCACAGTTCAACAAATATTTGTAAGGGAAACATCCATGTAACTGATACTCAGATAAGAAATTAAACATTGTGAGAACTTTAAATCCACCCATCAATTTCTGATCACAGTTCCTATCTTTTCCCCAGAGGTAACTGTTATCTTTAGGGTAATCATTTTCTTGCTTTTCTTCATAGTTTTGCCACATCTGGGTGAATCTTTAAATGATACTGAATAGTTTTTGCCTGGGTTTTTGTGTCTTTTTCTGTCAACATCATGCCCTGTGAGTTACTTAGATTGCTGGGTGTGGCTGATGTTTATCCGTTTTGTTGTTGAATGATCTTTCAACATGAATATACTAGAACATTTTTATCCATTCCAGTCAAAATGGGTTGTTTCCTGTGTACATTTTCACACATGTACCCTGGTGCCCGTGTACTCACGTTTCTCTGAGATACATGCTGGGAACAAATTCGCTGAGTATGTATATCTTTAACTTTACCATAACAGATATTCTCAATTTTTTTCTGGAGTAGTTGTACCAGTTTACGACTGCATCAGAAATGCACAAGATATGTTAACCAGTTGGATGAAAGTATTTCAAATTGTATATAGAAACAGCACACTGTACCCCATGATAGTATTAATGTACACAGCTATGATTTAATTTAAAAAAAAGAAATGCACAAGAGTTCTGAGTCTTCACCAATACTTCTCATTTCTTTTTTCCCCACCTTTAATTGTAGCTGTTCAAGTGCCAGCAGGTGTGTACATTGTGGTTATAATTTGCATGATAACTAATGAGTCTGAGCACTTTTTCATTGACAACTTGGATTTTCTGTTTTGTGAATTCAGTTCAAATCTTATTTTTTTAATTGCATGCCTTTTTCTCAATACATTTGGCCAGTTTTTCAAGAGTTATAAAGGTGGACAATGAAAGAGAATGGGGTTCTATGGTAATATCCAAACATTTTAGAAACTGCTAAATGCAGTGTAAGTTATTGAGGGGTTTCCTTTGGGTATCCATGGCACTTTCTTTTCAGGCAGTTCATGAGTTTTCTGCCCTTGAGCCTGTGTAAGTGACTATTAATAAAACTTGACTAAATGCCATCAAGGGAGGGCACAGAAAGATTATAAAAGCCCTGATGTCAGGAGATTATTGAATGGGGACCTGCAAAGGAGGACACCTGTTTATTACTACCTAGAAGTAGGAGAGCAGAGCACAGGGGATCCGTCACCTCACCTATGAGTCCCTTTTCACCAGTGCTTTTAAGATACCCAAGTTCCCTTTAGACCCATTAGCTCATCTGGAAACCACTGTTTACTTGGAAATGAGCCAAATGGGAAAGGGATTTTCTGAAACAGTCCCCCGAGGAATGCATCTTAGTTTGCCTTAAAGAAAGACAAGTGGAGGAGAGGAAAGTAGAAGAAAGTTGATATAGTTTCTAATGAACACGGTGCTGGGCTCCTCTGCATGTCATCAAGCTCCAGTTTAGAAAAGCCGACAGGCTAACTCTGCAATAGAATGACTAACAACTGATATTCTAAATACTTTCCTGCACAGCAGACTAATCTTAAGATGTTCTCTTTCTTTCCATTTTTTTTTTTTTTTGGTAGTTTTTGGCCAGGGCTGGGTTTGAACTCTCCACCTCTGGCATATGGGGCCAGCGCCCTAGTCCTTTGAGCCACAGGTGCTGTTCGAGCTGGTTGGAATTTTGCAAAGCATAATTTCCCAACTAAAACTGGAATTGGAGCTCTTAGCACAGTCCAGAAGGGCAGAGATTCGGGTCTCTTCCAGGCACCATTGCTTTTTCAGAGCCTGAGAAGCACCTGGCACATGGTAGACACCAGACATCCATTAAACATATGAATGAACAAATGATTTTTCTTTTGGCATTGATAGATATGGAATGAAATATCCTAGTAACAGAAGGAAGCAAAGATAATGGTCAAAGGAAACAAAGGTCAGTTATGCAAGATAAATAAATTCTGGAGATTTACAGCGAACAATACTGTATTGTGTACTTAACATTTGCGAAGTGTGTAGATCTTGTGTTAAGTGTTCTTAACACAAAAATAATAACAATCAGATGGAGTGGGAGGAAAATTTGTGAGACAATAGATGTGTCTGTGGCCTTGATGGTTTCACGGGTGTGCATTTACTCTTAAACTCATCCAGTTGTGTATGTTAAGTACGCATAACTTTTGCATGTGATCATACCTCAATGAAATGTATTTTTATTTTATTTATTTATTTTTGAGACTTTTTTGCCTGTCTCACTATGTCACCCTGGGTATAGTGACATGGCATCATAGCTCACACCAACCTCAAACTCTTGGCCTTAAGTGATTCTCTTTCCTCAGCCTCCCAAGTAGCTGGGACTACAGGTGCCTGCCACAATGCCCAGCTATTTTTTGTTGTAGTTGTCATTGTTGTTTAGGGCCCTGGCTGGGCTTGAACCCGCCAGCCTAAGTGCATGTGGCTGGCACCGTAACCACTGTGCTACGGGTGCCAAGCCTAAAATATATTTTCTAAAAAGTTAATGCTTATTATTATGTAAGCATACACACTTCCACTACTTTAATTTGACCATGATTATGAATTTTCAGTGAAAAATGTGCACAGCTCTGCTCTTTAGAAGATGATACATGATGTCAATGACTAATGTACAGGATACAAGCAATAAACTTGAAAGTCTTAGTGCTGTTTCTTAAGGATCTTCTGGCTTAGAAGAGCCTAAAACGATCATGGTATATAACAGATTTTCAAAAAGTCCTTTTTTTTTTGAGGCAGAGTCTTACTATTTCACCCTCAGTAGAGTGCTGTCACATCACAGCTCACAGC
>CAUYTI010116017.1:0-20929 GCA_963575145.1 Galago senegalensis
CTTATGTGGTGGCAAAACAGTAAGGTGGTTATTTAAAAAATTACCCAATAAAATATTAAAAAAAAAAAAAATAACAAGGCATTTAAGCAGGCACATTTATTTAATTTTAATGAGTTGACTGAAGCAAAAAAAAAAAAAAAAAAAAAAAGATCACCTGAGCCCAGGAGATGCAGGTGTCTGTGAGCTTTGATTGCATAGCACTCTACCAAGAGTGACAAATTGAAACTATCTCTCTCTCTCTCTCTCTCTCTCAAAAAAAAAAAAAAAAAGCATTGTTATAAAGTGTCTCTATGCAGTTGTACCATCTGGAATGCAGCTTGAGTCTCACTGATGTACAAGTTCTCAAATTCTCTGTCAGCCTAGTGACTGGAATCTCTGTGGTTAATGTAATCATAAAGCAAAAATGGGAGATCACTTCTCTGTTTGTGGAAGGAGGGATAAGAAATGTCTTGGGTCAAACACTTGCAGGACACAAGCTGAAGTGAGAAGAAAATTCCAATGAGTATCTTTCCATAGAATCCTGGATCTCACTATATTCCAGGATGAGTTAGTACATCGTTACCATGAATGACACCACAATGGGTGTTGCTGTGTATTACCAATTTTAAGCTTGATATATTCTTGCTAACCATGCATAGTTGCTATCAGGGTTTGTTTTGGGGTTCAAACTGTTATGAAGAGTGGTGTTATCTTCTCCACACTCAATTGCTGCTTCCTCTATTTTGTTTTGTAAACATGGAAAAGGGTACAGAAATCCACACTTACCTTTTCATGTCATGGATTTGTATTCAAATTGAAGAGTGTGGTTTATACACAGTGCTTCCCTGGGATGCTACAGAACAAAAAATAGAGCACAATGATTGAAAAATTATTTTACAGACCTAAATGTTACATCACACAATTTCCAGTTCTACTTTTCATAATGTTTGACATCTTTTTCTAGAATAGGCTTGTTTTTGATGGTGGGTATGTCACGGAAGGCTCCCTCTCAAAATTTGGAGAGGCACTGTGTACGGTACGGTATTGTAGTCCATTACTACAGTTATTTATGATGATCATGGGAAATATCAGGCTATCTTTTAATTTCCATCAATCCTGAATTTGGTGTTCAGTGTGTCTAAACTTTTGGCTTTTTGGCTACATGCACGTTGAAGAGTTATGTTGGATCACAGGTATAATACACAATACCTAATGAAACCTGATAAGCATAAAAGAGATCCATGCATAGTTTGATATCCCACCACCCATATTTAAAACAATGCTGATATACTCCCTATGTGTCACTGAGGCCTGAGGATTGAACAATACTCAAAGTCCCCAATAAGCTCAGTTCTGAAGTAGACCTCAATGAATTATCCCACACATGACTACAAAATTACAATGCTCTTTGTTGCCAAATTGGGCATATTCCCTGAGATAGACCAAGGCTGAGCAACAGAAAGAAAGCCTCAGCCCTGACGTACCACTTGGTTTCTACTCAAATAGAAAGGGTAGTCAAATGTTGGGTACCTTACCTATAGTTATTGATACTCCAGAGTCTAAGACAAGATGATTACTTAAACTGAAGAGTTAGATGTCATTATGGGCAAGACTGAGGTCAATTTAGCCTTGGAAAGAGAGTGAAAGGTGGTCTCATGAAAAGTAATGAAAGATAGAAAAAAAGAAAATAAAAAGAAAAGAAAGAAATTAAGAAAGAAGGAAAGAAAGAAGGAAGGAAGGAAGGAAGGAAGGAAGGAAGGAAGGAAGGAAGGAAGGAAGGAAAAATAAGACAAATAAAGAAATAGACAAAGAAAAAAAATTCTTAGGTGCAGTTTCTAAGAGCAAAATTATGAAGAATGGTCAGTAGGCTGATGGAATACAGGAATACACAAAGAGGAGATTTATTGTGTTCCCTGTGGAGAAGAGGGAACAATGAGTCAGGGCAATTTCATTTGTGGTTGGTTGCTTAGGAGACAACCATTTGATTTAACAGGTAGGTATCATCCAGAGTTGTTTGGTCTCTGATTTTGGATTAATGGGGGCAAGAGAACATTGGCTAAGATTGAAAAGTGAAACATAAAGGATCAAATGTAGAATCTGTATATTTAACTATGCATAAAAAATTCTGAGTTGAGTCAAGAATTAATGGTTAGGCAGATTAGAGTGACTACAAGAACCTAAGATATCAAATGTTCAGAGTTGTGTAACATCTGAAGTCTTGACTAATAGAAGTTGTAATAAAAAATTCCCTATGGGAGAATAATTTCTTTAATGGACACCTAATCTAGGGGATAATATTCAACACTAGATCCATCATCAAAAGTAAAAATAATAGCATGGCGTTTTGGCATGCACCTGTCGATTAAGATACTCTGGAGGCTGAGAAAAGAAATTTAACTATGCACAGGTGTTGGAGGTTGCTGTTATCTGTAAATGCCATGGAATTTATTTAGTGTGATAAATAAAGTAAGTCTCTGTCTGTATACAATATAAGTAAAAATGAGGAGTAACTCCAATACATATGACTTCCCCACTTATTTATTGATACAAAAAAAAAGGGACAAAACCGACTTAGAAAAGCCATCTTTGCTGGAGGAATTTTTCTAGGGTTCACTGAGAAGCACTCCACACTCACTTTGCAAATGAAAACAGATAAATTAGTTTGGGTGGAACAGTGGCCCCTTCCTCTGCTAAAACATGAAGTACTTCATCAGTTAGTCAAAGAACAATTACAGGTTGGACATCTATAACCAACCTCAAAAGACTGGAACAGTCTGGTTTTTGTAATTGAAAAGAAGTCAAGTAAATGGAAAATGCTGAGTGAGTTAATAGGAATAAATGCTATAATTCAACCTATGGGTTCTTTAAAGCAAGAAATCTCCAATACTACTTTCATACCAAAGCATATACAATTGTTATCATTGATCTAAAAGATTGCTTTTTTAACATCTGCTAGCAACAGAAGGATGCTGAATGCTTTGCATTCACCATCCCAGATTTAAGTAACAAAAAGCCCGCCAAAAGATAAAATTGAACTGTCTTGCCACAAGAAATGTTAAATAGCCCCACCTTGAGTCAGTTGTTTGTAGATCAGTCTTTAGAAGATAGAAAGTATTTTCCAGATAGCATTTGTTTGCATCATATGGATGATATATTATTATCTCATCCTAGTTCAGATACTTAACAGGAATTATTTCATTTAGCTTGTATTAAGTTTGAATAATATATCCTTCAAATATCTGAAGATAAAAGTTAGGATGAAGATCTATGGGATATCTAGGATATCATAAAACTGCTCCAAATATTATTTCACAGCTTTACCTCCTTCAAGTTTACATGGGTGGACCTGGAAAATATTCTTCTGAGCAAACAATCTCAAGAATGGAAGAATGGAAGAAAAAGTATCAAACTCAGCCCTACTATGAAACTAACTTCTAGCTTTCATATGAAAGTTACAACCTAATTATAGCCAAAGAATAAGGGGGAAGTGGAGTGGAGGGGGAAGTGGGAGAAGATGGGTGGAGGGAATGTGATTGGTGGGATCATGTCAATGGTTCATCTTATAAGGGTACATGTGAATCTTTTAAAATGAAGAATATAAATGTCTTAACACAATAACGAAGAAAATGACATGAAGGCTATGTTAACCATTTTGATGAAAATATTTCAAATTCTATACAAACATAGCACAGTGTACCCCATGACAGTATTAATGTACACAACTATGATTTAAAATAAATAAAAGAAAATTCAAATTAGAAGAGATTCACATTGAACTCTCAATGATCTTCAAAAATTATTAGGAGATATTAATTGGATTAGACTAACTTTAAACATTCCCACATATGCTCTTAAAAATTATTTTCTATATTCAAAAGAGAATCTAATTTCAACAGCCCTAGAAAATTTACACCAGAAGCTGAAAAGAGTTACAATGAATTGAGGAGCATATTCAAGTTGCTAAATTAAACTGAAATACTCAAATCAATAATTATTATATTGATGTATTTCCTTCAATACATTCTCCCACTGGATTAATTGTACAAGAAACAGCATTTGTAGAGTGATGTTTTTACATAATAAAGCTTCTAAAAAGATGGAAAGATATGTCCAGGAGATGATGTATGTAATCTTAAAAGGTAGACAGCATTTAAGACAATTAGTCAGATGAGATCCAGAAAAAAAATTATAGTTCAGCTCACTATTAATCAAATTTAAGATTTATTGATGTTAAACACTGAATGGCAAATTGCTTTATTCTATTATATGAGGATTATAGATAACCTTGTTCCAAAGAATAAAAGAATTCAATTTCTTAAAAATACCTCATGAATTCTACCTAAAGTCATTATGTTGGAACCTACTGAAAATGTAGAGACATTTTATACAGATGCTAATAAAAAGGGAGTAGCTTAATGTTTAGGTTTAAATTCCCATAAGGTACAACAGTCCCCTTCTAAGTTTGTACAAAAAACCAGAATTATTTGCTATAATATAATTAACAGATTACGCTAGCCAAACTTTAAATATACTTTGTGCTTCCTTGTATTCTACTAATGTAGTTGAAAAAAAAAAAAAAGAAACACTTACTTTATTTCCTAATACTGATTTTTTTTTTTTTTTATTGAATGGTAACTATGTACATTAATGCACTACTGGGGTACAATGTGGTGTTTTGACATACAATTTGAAATATTTCCATCAAACTATTAACAAAACCTTTATGTCACTTTCTTATTGTGTTAAAACATTCATATTCTACACTTGGAAAGATTCACTTGTACCCTTGTAAGATAAACCACAGAAGTGATCCCTCCAATCCCCCTTCTGCACCCATTTCCCCCTTCCCTCTCTCTCCCCCCCATATTCTTATGCTCTTATTAGGTTATAGCTTTCAAATGAAAAGTATAAGTTAATTTCATAATAGGGGTATGTACATTGGATACTTTTTCTTCCATTCTTGTGATACTTTGCTAAGAAGAACATTTTCCAGCTCCAACCATGTGAACATGAAGGATGTAAAATCTCCATCTTTTAATGGCTGCATAGTATTCCATGCTGTATATATACCACTGTTTGTTAATTCATTCATGGATCCATGGGCAGCTGGGCTTCTTCAATGACCTGGTAATTATGAATTGGGCTACAATAAACATTCTGATACAAATATCACTGTTGTAATGCAATTTTAGGTCATCTGGGAATATGCCTAGTAAAGGAATTGCATGATCAAATGGCAGATCTATTTTTAGTTTTCTAAGTGTTCTCTAGATCCGTTTCCAAAAGAAATTTTACATTCCCACCAGCAGTGTAGAAGTGTTACCATTTCTCCACATCCATGCCAGCCTCTCTGTTTTGTAATTTGTGATATGGGCTAATCTTACAGGAGTTAGCTGATATCTCAAAGTAGTTTCGATTTGCATTTCTCTGATGATTAATGATAGTAAGCATTTTTTCATATATCTGTAGGCTGTGTAACAATCTTTTTTAGAGAAATTTCTCTTCAAGTCCCTTGCCCACCCTGACATGGTATCACTTGTTCTCGTCTTGCTAATACATTTAATTTCTCTATGCATTCTGGTATTAAACCTTTGTCAGAGACATAACCTGTGAAAATCTTCTCCCATTCTGATGCTTGTCTGTTTGCCTTATTTATTGTGTTCTTGGATGTTCAGAAGCTCTTTAGTTTGATCTGGTCCCAACAGTGTGTTTTTGATGTTGTTTCAATTGCCTGGGGTATCCTCCTCATAAAATGTTCACCCAGGCCAATTTCTTCAAGTGTTTTCCCCACACTTTCTTCTAGTATTTTTATGGTTTCATGCCTTAAGTTTAAATCTTTAATACAGTGAAAATCTAACTTAGTTAAGGGTAAAAGGCGTGGGTCCAGTTTCAGTCTTGTATAGGTTGCCAACCAGTTCACCCAGCACAATTTGTTAAATAGGGAATCTTTTCCCCACTCAATGTTTTTAATTAGCTTGTCAAAGATCAGGTACTGGTAAGTAGCTGGATTCATCTGTTGGATCTCTATTCTATTCCATACCTCAACCTCTCTATTTTTGTGCTAGTACCATGCTGTTTTGATCACTATGGATAATCTGAGGTCTGGTAGGGTGATTTCTTCTGCTTTGCCTTTATTCCTGAGTAATGTCTTGGCATTTTGAGGTTTTTTCTGATTCCATATAAAATGAAGTAGCATTTTTTTCAAGATCTTTAAAATATGAGGGTAGAGCTTTAATGGGGGTTGCATTGAAATTATATATTGTTTGGGTAGTATGGATATTTTGACAATGTTGATTCTTCCCAGCCATGAGTATGGTATGTTTTTCCATTTGTTAACATTTTCAGCTATTTCTTTTCTTGGAGTTTCATAGTTCTCTTTATAGAGATCTTTCATATACTTTTTAGGTAATCTCCTAACTATTTCATCTTATTTGGCACTACTGTGAATGGAATAGAGTTCTTGACTGTTTTTTCAGCTTGGCTACTGTTAATATATATATAAGATACAGATTTATGAGTGTTGATTTTGGAACCTGAGACATTGCTATATTCCGTGATCAAATCTAGGAGTTTAGTAGGAGAATCCTTGGTGTTTTCCAGATATACAATCATGTCATCTGCAAAAAGTGAAAGTTTAATCTCTTATGACCCCATACAGATGCCTTTAATCACCTTTTCTTTCCTAATTGCGATGGCTAAAACTTCTATTATGATGTCAAAGATTAGTGGAGACAATGGGCTTCCTTGTCTGGTTCATGAGCTGAGTGGAAATGATTTCAGTTTAACTCCATTCAATACAATATTGGCTGTAGGTTTGCTGTAGGTGGCCACTATCAGTTTAAGAAATGTCCCTTCTACACCAATTTTCTTAAGTGTTCTGATCATGAAGGGATGCTGGATATTATCAAAAATTTTTCTGCATCAATTGATAGAATCATATGGTCTTTTTAAAATTTGTTTATGTGATGAATTACATTTATAAATTTACGTATGTTGAACCATCCTTGAGATCCTAGTATAAAACTCATTTAATTGTGGTATATTATTTGTTTGATGTGTTGCTGGATTCTCTTTCTTAGAATGTTGTTGAATATTTTCATATCAATACTCATTAGCATATGATTTTCTTTTCTTTTTTGGATCTTTTCATGGATTGGGTATCAAGGTGATGTTTGCATCATAGAATGTTTTGAGTAGTGTTCTATCTTTTTCTATATTTTGGAAAAGGTTGAGTAGTATAGGTACTAGTTTCTCTTTAAAGGTTTGGTAGAATTCTGATGTGAAGAATTCTGGTCCTGGGCTTTCTTTTTTCTGGAGATTTTTTTATAGTTGATGCTATTTTGGAACTTTATATAGATCTGTTCAACATTTCCACTTCATCTGGCTAAGTTTTGGGAGGTAGCGTTCTTCCAAGTATTGGTTGATTTCCTTCAGATTGTCATATTTCTGGGAATAAACTTTTTTATAAGATTCATTAAGGATTTTTTTTTTAATTTCTAAGGAGTTGGTTGTGATTTCATTTTTACAAGTTCTGATTGATGAGATTAGAGATTTTACTGTTTTTTTCCTGGTTACGTTGGCCAAAGGTTTATCTATTTTATTGACCTTTTTGAAAACCAACTTTTTGATTTATTGATCAGTTCTAAATCCTTTTATTTTCAATTTCATTTAGTCCTGCTCTAATTTTGGTGATTCCTTTTCTTCTGCTGGGATTTGGATTGGAAGGTTCCTCCTTTTGCAGTTGCTTAAAGTGTCCTGCTAAGTTGTTGACTTCCTCTCTTTCTGTTCTCTTGAGGTAGGCTTGCAATGCTATAAATTTCTTTTTAGGGCTGTCGTTGTGTTATCCCAGAGGATCTAATAACTCGTATCTTCTTTATCATTATATTCTAAAAATTTGGTAATCCCTCCTGGATCTCGTCTTTGATCAATCCATTATTCAGTGTTAGGTTATTTAGCTTCCATGTTTTTGTATGATATTGCAAATTCCTGTTGTTACTGAGTTCAACTTTTATTCCATGATGGTCCAAGAAGATTCATGGAATAATTTCTATTCTTTTAAATTTACTGATGTTACACTTATGACCTAAGATGTGATCAATTTTCAAGTATGTTCTATGGACTCATCAGAATAATGTGTATTCAGTTTTATTTGGATGAAAAGTTTTGTAGATGTCTGCTAGGGCCAAAAGTTAAATAGTTAAATTTAAATCTAAAATTTATTGCTAAGCTTCTTTTTGGATGATTTGTCCACCAATGCCAAAGGAGTGTTAAACTCTCCAACTATGATGGAGCTCAGAGAGATCCAGTTGCTCATCCCAGTTAGAGTCTCTTTTATAAATTGAGGTGAATTCTTGTTGGGTGCATAAATATTGATAATTGAGATCTCATCATATTGGGTATTGTCCTTAACAAACATAAAGTGGCCATCTTTATTCTTGGTTACTTTATTTGGGTTATAACCTTTTGTATCTGCAAATAAAATTGGAAGAATTTCTTTTTTCTGTTTTCAATAAGGCTGGAGTATAGATGACCATCCCTTCACCCTGAGTCTATATTTATCTTTTAAGGTAAGATGAGATTCTTGTATACAATCGATGTCAGGTCTGAGTTTCTGTATCCAATCAGCCAATCTGTGCCTCTTTTGAGAACAATTTAAACCATTGACATTGATTGAAATTATAGATAAGCCTGTAAAATGTTGGGCATCAAGTTGCTCGTAAGTCCAGTAGAACTTTTTAATCTTTTCACCCCTGTGGAAATTGGAATGTGATCACAAATTTTTGAGTTGGTTTACTTTTGTGGTGGAGGATTGCAATTGTAAGGATCGGTTTGAAAATATCCCAGAGATCTGGTTTAGTTATGGCAAATTTCTTCAACATGTGAATTTCGTTAAAGTTTTATTTTCTTAATTGTTAATGAAAGTCAGTTTAGCCTGATACATGATTTGGGGGTGAAAGTTATTGTTTTAAGCAATTAAAAGTTGATGACCATCCTCTTCTATCATGAAAGTTTACAGCTGAGAGATCTGCAATCATTCTAATACACTTCCCTTTGTAGGTTATGTTTTCTTATGTCTGACTATTTTCCGAATTTTCTTTTTCATATTAACATTAGTGAAGTTTATTATGATGTGCCTGGGGGAATTCTTTTTCGATTTGATTTGGGGTAGGGCTCTGAAACTATCTGCTATCTGAATTTCAGGATCTCTTGGCATGTCTGGAAAGTTCTCTTTCATAGTTTCATGAAGAAGAGCCTCTGTATTTTGTGAAGCAACTTCATTGCTTTCAGGGATTCTTTTAAGGAAAATATTAGGTTTTTTTGTTTGTTTGTTTGTTTGTTTTAATAATCTGAGAGCTCTCTGAGAGTAAGATTGATTTTTGCTCCCCATTTCTTTTGATATTTGCCCTCCTGAAGGGATTCCACAGTATCTTTCAGATCCTTGAAGGCTACAACCTCTTTTCTCAGTATTTCAATTTTTTTCATCTTTTTATCTTTGAAATCATTGAATTCTTGAGACATCTTTTGAATAATTTCTTGAGATATCCTTTCAATAATTTCTTGAAATTCTATTTTTATTCTTTCTTTCATTCTATTAATCTTATTTGCTATCCAAATTCTGAACTTGATTTTTGACATCTCAACCATCTTTTTATGGATGACATCTTCAATTGCATCTGCCCCATTTTTCTGTGGGGGAGTTGATCTACTCTGGTTATTCAAGTTGCTAGAGTTTTTCTGCTCCTTATACCATATGCTGAGTTTACCTTGTTTGGAGGCCCTATCAGAACTGTTCAGTTGTTGGCTTCTTCTTGTTGCCCAGGGAGACAGGCAGAGCATATCTCTTGTCTTCTCCAAGTTCTTGGGTGCTGGGGCAACCAGGGCACAATGGAATGGTAGCATCAGCATGGGATTGTGCATATGCAGATTAGATGTTGTTCAGCCTGCTGGGGGAACTGGGGGTCAGGAGACCAGCAGTAGCCAGACCAGTCCTAGCTCGGCCCCAGCAGGGGCAACCAGTGGAATAGAGGAAGTGTAGTGGCTAGTGCAGTCCTAGTTCAGCACCCCTGGATCAGCACCCCTGGAGGAATGGCAGCTGTAACATAGGGAACACGAGTGACCAGATCAGTCCTAGCTCAGCTCCACCAGAGTAGCTGAGGGGGAGTGGAGGACTCCTTCACCATTGTCCACTAGACATGTGTGGCACTAGCAAGCCAATCTGTGCACTCCCAGTGCAGGAGCCCAGATTTGGGAACTCCTACACCTCTACCCATGGGATGCACATGGATCTAGTAAACAGTTCTGCATCTGCATAGAGGGGTAGACTCCTCCACTGCTGCCTGCAGGACATATGTGGCTCTAGCAAGCAGTTCTTGGTCCCCTCAGCATCGTTGCCTGGAGTGGTGAACGTCTCTGCTGGCCCCTGTGGTGTGTGTTATTCTCTAGCAAGCTGTTTTGGGTCTGCCTGGAATGGAGGACTCCTTCACCACTGCACATGAGACACCCATTGCACTAACAAGCAGTTCTGGTCCTACCCAGAGCAAGAGCCTGGGGCAGAGATCTCTGCCACCTGTGAGGCATGAGACTGTAGCAAGCAGTTCTTGGCCCGCCCCAAGTGGGGGACTTTTCAAGCACCACCTGTAGGGTGCACGAGACTGTCGCAAGTAGTTCTGTGACTGCTCAAAGCAGGAGACTCATCTGTGACCACCTGCTGCCTGCAGGTGGCGTCTAGTTCTAGCAAGCAGTTCTGGATCCACCCAGAGCCCTGGATTGGGGATCTCCTCTTCATCTTGTGGGGCGCATGGATCTAGCAGGCAGTTATGGGTCCTTCCAGAGTGGGGGACTCCTCTGCCACCACCTGCAGAATGTGCAAGGTTCTAGCAAGTAGTTCTGTGCCTGACCAGAGCAGGGGACTCCTCTGTGGCCACCTGCATTCCACAGGAGGCATGCAGCTCTAGCAAGCAGTTCTTGGGCCCACATTATACCTGTATTTTGTGTTCTTGAATGCTCTTCCTCAGATTTACAGCTTATCAAACTTCTTTTTGGGCTCAGCTCCCTGTCTTTGCCTTCATAGATTCTGATTCCAACCAGTTTTCTTCCTTTGCTCAGGAGCCTCTGATCAGGGTTGCTACCAGTCGACCATCTTCCCAGAATTCCTCTAATATTAAAAAAAAAAAGTATTATTTTTTACCTTACAACAATTAATAAGGAACAGAATATATCCTATTTATATTAGTTATGTATGAGCGCATACTAATTTACCCCGACCTATTGCATGAGGTAATTGGCACTATGTATCAATTAATCGGATCTGTACTATTAGTGAAACAAGAACATGAATTACATAATTCTAATGTTAAATTTAAAAAAGAAGACATGATAAATCTTTACACACTGCTCTAGCCATGTTTGCTCTTGCTCTACTTGTCAGCCAGAAGTTTAATATCTAATTAATTATGATAAATGGATCATTTTCTCATTTTGGGGGGGCATCAGCATTTTCCCAAGAAAAAGCTGATGCAGTTATTACTCATCTGTTAGAAGCTTTTTCAGTAATAGGTAAACCATCATATATAAAAACAGACAATGGATCTGTTTATATTTCAAATAAATGGCAAGACTTTTCAAAATTACATAATATAAAACATATTACTTGTGTACCAGATAGTGGAACATTTTATAATTGATGGAAAAATTTGAACATTAAAGGAAATGTTCTTAAAGCAAAAAAGGGGGAGAGCTGTATAATGTTATCCCTATAAAAAGAATATCCTCTGCCTTATTTACTTCAAATTTTTTGAATATAAATGAAAATGATGAGATTCCAGCATACAAGCACTGGATAACTGTTACATCCCCACCATTGAAACAACCAGTATATTAAAAAGATATAAAAATGCATGGGTACCTGAAAATGTGATATGGTAGGAGAGAGGTTATGCTTATATTTCTACAGGAAACACTTAAATTTAGGTCCCAGATAAGAACTTAAAAATCAGGCACATTCTAGAAAACTTGTGTTCTTACCATGGGGAAGAGAAAGAGAAGCACTGAGACAGTGACAAACAACTTGAAGAAGCGAAACTTGACTCAGATATGGAGAGAGAAATGCTCTGCTGTGTTCCAGATGTGGAAAGGCCACCCATAACTTGGAGAAAGTGATGGACCTATGCCATGAGGCTCATGCCTTGTTGGAATACACTTCAGCATGACATAAATTCACGATATGAATGCAGTAAACATTTTTTTTGTCATAATTGATTTATTGTCAGCCCCCATATAAGGGCATAAATATGAATACTGGACTTATTTTCCTAACTCCTCAGTATTCTCTGGAGTTAGTTGGCTATAACCAACTATACCTGTTTATCTTAATGATTCATCTTGGCGTCCAGTATTGTATGATAACATGGGCCATACAAAGCCTGAAGAGGAAGACACTTAAATTAAATTGCTTACATTACTAATTATAAAACTGGTGTTACTGGTCCTTCTATCTGTTTTGATGATGAATATCACTGTTTAAATATGGATAGTAAGGCCTGAATTAGCTTAAAAGAAACTGGCCCTAAGGGCCCAGAGATATCCACAGATATTTAGATGTTAGCTACTTAATCTGTGCAAAAGGTAAGTGATAATCACAAAATGGTTGACTTAGAATTAATCCCTTATGATATGTATTCTGTCAAAGAAGTTCATAACTGGATTCACTGGACCAAAAAATAAATAAATAAATAAAAAAGAGAAGTGACTCTAATACAAATGGCATCTCCATTTATTTATTGAGATAGAGTCTTGTATTTTTGCCTTTGATAGACTTCCCTGGTATCATAGCTCACAGCAAAATTTATATGTTCTCAGCAAGTGAACTTATTCCCTCAGCTGGCATGCCAGGAGCCTGTATAGCATCCGGACATTTTTTTTATTTTTCAAAGATGGGCATCTTACTAGTGCAGAGGGTGGTCTCGAATTCAGAAGCTCAGATAATCCAACAGACTGGTCCTTCCAAATTGGCTAGATGAGAGTCGTGAAGAACCATGTTTGGCCACAAAACCTAGTTTTAAAAATATCCCATCTTTGATGTCTGAAATGGTGGCTCACAATGAGGGTGGTGAGTTTAAAAATGGTCCAAGACAATCTGCAACAAAAAATAGCTGGGCAATGAGGGGAGTGCATGTACTTCAAGCTACTGAGGAGGCTGAGGCAAAGGAATTGCCTGTGCACAGGAGATGGATGTTTCTGTAAGTTGTGATGGCATAGCACTGTACCAAGAGTGACAAAGTGAAATTGTTTCAGGCCCACTGGCAAATTTGTTTCTGTGAACTGTATCTTTCTTCTTTTCAGCAGGCCCAGTCATGTCCTAATTGTAAGAAGATTCTATCTTAAAACCATCTTCCCTGGGGAGCACAGGAGGTTAAACTACCATGTTTGGGCATGAGTGGCTATACCCCTTACTTTCTTCCTACATAATTACTGGCTTGTGCTGTGCCACAGCCAAAAGCATAGTAGCATTCTGATCACTATATCTTTTTACTACATTTTTTTTATGATTAAATGTAACATGAATCCAATTAGGCAGAACAAAGAAAGAGAAATGGCAGAAGTCCCAAATAAAGTATGAATTTTGTCAAACTGAAGACTTGGATATCCGTCATTGTGTGCAATGCTGAAGTCATAGACAATCCAGCCTAGAGAACAGAATGAAATTCTGTCTCATGAAAAAGAAAGAAAGAAAGAAAGAAAGAAAGAAAGAAAGAAAGAAAGAAAGAAAGAAAGAAAGAAAGAAGGAAATTTTACTAGGTACAGTTTCTAAAAAGTTCAGTAGGCAGATGGAACCTTGTAATAAAGAATGGAGGAGATTTATAGTGTTCCCTGGGGCTAGGAGGGAACAATGAGTCAGGACAATTCATTTGAGGTTGGTTCCTTAAGAGATTGCCAGTTGTTCTGATAGGTAGGGAGTCATACAGAAATGTCTGGTCCTTGTTGTTGGACTGCCTAAGGCAAAGGATTATTGACCCAGATTGAAAAGGGCAACAGAAAGGGTGAAGTGGATAATCTAGAAATATTAGTGTGCATAAAAAAAAAGACTTGAGTCAAGAATTCGCTATGTGGATAGTTTAGAGTGACTACAAATATCTAAGATACCAAAGGGTCAGAGTTGTATTAAATCTGTAGTCTTGACTAATAGGGATTATAGGGAAAAATACCCCTTTGAGAGAATAATTTCTCCAGTTGACATCTACTCCAGGGGAAAGTTTTCAATAGTAGATACATGTTCAAATGTAAGAAGTATATCCAGGTATTGTGGCCTGCCCCTGTCCTGCCAGCTACTCAAAAGCTGAGAGAAGAAAATTGCCTAAGCCTGAGAGTTAGAGGATGATGCGATCTGTAGATACCACAGATCTTTACTGATGGTGATAAATAAAGTAAGTTTTTGTCTCTATAAAAAAAATAAGAAGTAACAAAAATACAAATGTTTTTCTCCATTTATTTCTTAAGACAATCTTGTTTTTTTGCCTTTGTTAGAGTACCCTGGTATCATAACTCACAGCAAACTTCAAATGTTATCCTCAAGTGAGCATTTCCCTCAGCTGGCATGCCAGGAGCCTGCATAGCATCTGACTATTTTTTATTCTTCATTGCTGAGGATAGTTTCCAATTCAAAAGTTCATACAATCTAATAAATGACTTGGCCTCTGAAATTACCAACATGAGAGGCATGAAGAATCACCCCTGGACAGAAAACCTATTTTGAAATATATCCCATGTTCAATGCTCACAATGAGGGTAGTAATTGCAAAAATAATCCCAGCCAATCTGCAACCAAAAATAGCTGGGTTTTGCAGTGGGTGCCTGTAGTTCAAGCTACTGGGGATGCAGAGGTAAAAGAATTATCTGAGTCCAGGAGTTGGAGGTTTCTGTAAGCAGTGAAGACACAGCACTCTGCTGAGAGTGACAATGTGAAACTCTGTCTGAAAAAAATAAAGAAAGAAAAAAGACTGTCCTATTTAAGTTTCTCTATGCAGTTTCACCATCTGGAATGCAGCTTGGGCTTAACTGCTGTACAAAATCTCAACTGTTGTGTCAGCCTAGTAAACGGAATCTCAGCAATTAATGTAATCAATAAGGCACAAACGGGAAAACACTTATCTGTCTGAGGATGGAGGTACAAGAAATGTTCTGGACCAAACACGTTCAGGATACCAGCTGAAGTGTGCAAAAATATGCAGTGATTATCTTTTACCAGAAGGCTGGATCCTACAACTTTCATAGATAAAGTGACTATATGGTCTCCATGGATGATATCACAATGAGTGTTGCCCTGAGTTAACATCTTTAAGCTTAACCTTATTCCTACTAAGCAGATGTAGTTGGTGTCTGCTTTTTTTTCTCCTTCTTTACCTTATTTATTTATTTATTTTAGTTAAATTATATTATGGCTTTGTCTCTCTCTCTCTCTCTCTCTCTCTCTCTGTCTCTTTTTGCAGATTTTAGCCACGTCTGGATTTGAACCATGACATGCGGAATATTTGGCAGGCACCCTACTCCTTTGAGACACATGCTTTACCCAAGGCTTCATCTATTTTTTAACAATGTATTTTTATAGCCTAGGACTGAGGCCAGAAGGTGATCTACAAATATATATATATGAATAGATCCAATTCCATCTGGAAATTTCCAGGAGCCAAATTAAGGCCCAATTCAGTTGTTCACTAGAAAGGCTACTCACTGGTTGAGAAGGAAAAGAGGTATCTCACGATTATCAGAGTGGTTTAGGGCAGGACCATCAGGATTTTTTGGAATACAGAGCTCTCTCCTTCAGGGATTCCATTGTAACACAGGACAATAGGTCTTGAATGATGTCTTTGGAGAAGAGAGGATGTGTCAGTCCCTGGAAATAATGCTTCAGAACATCAGTTATTGAATCTATGTCATGGTCATTCTGATCCCCAGCCATGGGGTCCTCTCTTTTCTCAAAGGCATTTTTGATGTCGTTCACTTCCACCTGGGATCGAGACACCTGGAAAATTCCTTCATGTTGTAGACCATGTCTCCTGATAAACTGGGTACAGCTGTCCACAACCAAAGAAATTGCTTGGCTGGAGTCCTGTTTCCTCACATTTGAGGAATAAAAGGTTAGATTGCAATCTGTCCTTTGACTTTCTCCTCCGATTTTCTGCAGAAGGTTATGCTTGGCTTGTAAATTAGTGATGATGTTCCTACCCTCCAGGTACTCCTTCATATTCATAAAATAAAACTGCTCGGTATCCTGCTGGTTGGCTTTCCTCTTAGCAATGCTGATTTGCTCATGAATATTTCTGAGAATGTGGATTTGTCAGTCTACATGGAATTACTGTAGTGGAAGCCCTCAGACACATCAAAATCCTGAATAGTCACAATGTCTTTGATGGTCCGCAGGGTGGCTGCCATTATCTTCTTTCCCTCTTCATTCTCAGTCTTTAGAGTGGATAAGCAATACTGCAGTTGTTGGCATCTCTGCACCAGCTTACTCTATACAAGCTGCTGGGCATGGACCTGGGAAGCCATATGCCTCACCTATGTGGGATTGGAACTCAAACTTTATAGGGGGTCAGGATATATTATTGTACATTTCCATGAAGCACTGTTTGTCACTGGTAATGTTGTAAGTTTTTCTTCCCCTCATGTCCCCCTGCTTTCTCCCATTCTTCCCACTCTATTGGCCTTCCCAGCCACATTCCCAGGCGAACTACTTCCCCCTAGGTGTTGACAAAAACAAGCTTTATAACAAGGAAGAAAAGTCCCAATTTTCACAAAACCCCCAAGTTCTTAGTAGATAAACAATGATGGAAAACTCACGGAGCTTTGCTCACTAGTTGAACAATGGTGGAAAATTCACTGAGACTTCATTAATTACTGTTATGTATCTATAACCATTGGTATATGAGACATAACCATTGTCAACCATAGCTGCATTAATAATTGTTACATTACTGTAACCACTGTTGTATCCATGACTACCCAAGATGTAACCCCTCTTAACCAGCCATGTTTTGCTTCTATAATATGCTTGCATAAAACCTGTAAAAGATAACCAATCCCCTACTTGCCTGCTGAATGTCTCTCAAAGCAGCAGCCTCTGCAGTGGGTAAAATAAATTTCCAACTAATTATATCGAAGTGGCATTCTGACTCTATCTTTACAGGTGTAAAGGGGGTACCACAATTGGAGGTCCCAGTGAGATAAGAACCCCCCTACCTGGGTCCATTGCCACCCTGCAGCTCCAGGGGAAGTCCTTGGAGAAATTTCTCTGCACCAAAAGCTCTCCAGTATGTGAATTTGGGGCACATGTTCCTAAATTTTCCAGTCTGGTCAGTCTGTCTGAGTCTAGAGAATCTGGGAGAACAATAGTCTAGGTTGGACACAGCCTGAGACGCATGTTACTGAGATAGGGGGAGATGTCCCTCTGTGTCTATGGTATACATTTGGGTTGTTTGTTTCTGTGTTGATATGTTTGCCCTTCCTTATTAGACTGTTTTGGTATTGGAAGTCTTTTTAGACTGTTTGTATTTGCAGGCTAGTCCTGTTCTGGTAAATGGCAATCTTTTATTGGGTTGTCTTGGTTTTTGCAGTATCTTTGCTGGCTATGTTTTGTGTGTCTTTTGTATGTTTTGAGTTTTATACGATTGATGAGTGAAAGAGTTAAATGTGAATTCATTGCTGTGGCAGGGAACATATTTGAGTAGAGGAGTCAGGCATGCTCCATGGCTGACTAATTTCTGTCTGTGAAATTTAGTTTGTGTTTTCTACCCTATCCATTTTTCATTTGGATTTATTAGTCTATCTGTTTTTTATAATGTGTGTGTTGCAGTTTTTTTGTCCATCTGTTAATGTCTGCCTAATAATTTATCCAAAATAAATGGAGTAATTTTTTTTAAATGCTGTTTACAGTAACTATTTTATTTCAACCACCACACCAAGAGCCAAAGTAAAAAGTAAAGCTGGCTACTTTACATATTTTCTGTAAATGAAAAGAACAAGGTAGCTAAGAAATACTAGAAATTCCAGATTTTTAAATTTGAGAAGTAAGCACCTATTTGAACGTGAGCCTATAAGCTACAAATCATGTGGGGGGTGGTAGTAGTGGTAAAAGGTAGAACCCGTGCATTAAAAATTGCAGATTAGACCGTCCATCCAGTGAACTTTAGGAGAATCTGAGGAAACTATCATAGAGACCAAACATGTAGGACAATAACCCTGGCTACAGTCTTTGACTACTACTAAAAACCTACTAAAAAGGTTTTTCTTCCTTACTTTCATTCCTTAGGTTTTTCTTAGTAGGTTTTTCTTCCTCACTTTCATTCCTTTATATATTAGAAGGTTTTTCTTCTTAGAAAGAAGAAGTAAGTTTTTCTTCCTCACTTAGTAGGTTTTTCTTCCTCACTTTCATTCCTTTATATATTAGAATATTGTGTAACATTTGTTTTCCAAGATTGTATTTAATTTTTTCAGTCCTTTATTTAGTGTCCTTTCAAGGTTCCTTTAGTGAACTCTCTTAGAACTCAATCCAGGAGAGTGGATTGAGTTCCTCTCAATTGTGTTTTCCTTCCTTTTCTTATTCCTGTCAAACTGTTTACTATATTTAAGACAGGGCATTTATTTTGTTTCTATATATAATTTACTTCCTGGTACACCTTCAATTTGTGAGTTTAAGTTCAACATTTGTTTTCTTTTATGTCACTGTTACAATATATAATCTATTTTAACTCGAGGTATGGCCACTGATTGTGACTAGGGCAAAAAATCCACTTTTCATTCAGGGGAAGACTGCTAAACTTCCACATCGCTTTCTGGGTGGGAATCAAACATTCACTGTACAATCTTGCTCCAGAATCTTGGTCTGTTTAACAGTGTGCTGTGATGACTAGTTTGTTCACATCTTCATTTCATTTTGACACTATAGCGCAAATAACCCACTTATGTTAAAGATCTTCTCTTCCCAGCAATTAAAACATTAATACAAACATTGTTAAACCTATTTTAAAACAAAAACTGTTAATATCTTGCTAATAATTTATCCAAATTTGCTGTTACAAATAGCTTTGAGATAAGGTGCCAGGTTTCAGTAGGAAACCTAAGATCAATTACTCATTTGAAACTAAAGAAAAAAAAACAGTCCTCTTTTCTGCAGTTGGCACATATTCTACCAATCTTCAGACAATCTCTAAGGGGGACAGGCTGTAAGCCCTTTGAAAGTTAAGCACCTCCTGGAAACATCCCAGAACCCCTAAAATAACCCTAGAACCCCAGAGAAACCAACTATAATTCACCCCTAAAGTCATCTGTAAGTCTACTTCTGAAGGTAAGCCACTTTAACATCTATTTTTGGCTGGTGTCTGCAGACATTAATTAACTGTTAAGGATATTTTTGTTATTTTTTTTGGTTATAAATTGTTGTAAAAAGCTGTACTCCAATCAAATTCTGAGGTGATAGATCAATCACAAGCCTGTTAAAAATTGTATAAAAATGTGTTTGGGAACTGATTCTAAGAATAAAAGAGTGTGAGAATAAATGTGAACTATTAGACATTATTTATATCAGGGTCTCTGCCTGTCTTATCTTTTTATGACATTTATTCAGTGTTTATTAGAAGATTGGTCTCAGCCTGGCCTGAAACAAACAGTCTTAAAAATATTTGTGAGTGGATTACAGATCTTTTCTTTCAAGTAACCCTTCAATTTTTACCCCTTCTGAAACTGCCTTTCTGACTTACTTTATGTGTTCTACACTCCTCATCTTCTCGTGCCTCTTTGGCCTGGCAGTCATTGGTGGCTTCATCTTTATTTTTGGTATTAGGTTTGCGATCCCCCTAATTCTTTCATGCCAATCATCACCAAATGATTTTTCGGCCTCTCCTTTTTTCTGTTTAACATTTGCCTGATTGTAATACTCTCAGTTGCCATCATTAAAAAAAAAAAAAAAAAAAAGTAATGGAGTAGATTTTTCTAATAATAACTTGTTAGTACATTTAATTTTTCATCAGATCAACTTCCTGTTAAACTTTCTTTCTCATTTATGAAAATGACAGGGTTGCCACGGGCAACAGTAGCCACAACTGGCTATAAAATTACACATCAGGAAAAGAGATATCTAAACAGAATTGCCAGACAGCATTGCCAGCATCTTCCAACAAGAAACATTAAAACAAATGATGCTTAGTTAATAAATTACCTCATGCATAAATAAAAACTTACCTATACAAACTGAATGTCTATTCTGATGAAGGAATGAATAAAGCACCAAACTTTAGTCTGGGTTATTAAGTTTTCACAGTTTTTATCTGGAAAAAAAAATCAGAGTGTGCACAGCCCACTTGAAGTGAAGCCTTCCAAATGTTTATAACTTATTTATTCATAACCTTACTAAAGTTCAAGGGGTATGACCTGTGATGTATTTGTATGTATTAGATAAAAATCTAATTTCTAAGCTTACAAAAAATAAAGATTTCCTGTTTAGCTCTGTTTGTAAAAATCCTGTATCAATATTATGTTTCATAAAATGTCTCTCATTTGTAAATTATAATAATTAATTGCCTATAAACCTGGAGTCTTTATCACACAAAAAATCTCGCCATTTAAAACTTTCTAATTATCAGTTTAGTGAGTGAATGTTTAACTATAATCCTGTATTGTAATAAGTAAATTTTAGGTAATAAGAATATTAGACAGAAGGAAAAATGGCATTGTATAAGGAATTAATATTGGGTAATAAATTCATCCTGAAGCAGAATAGTTAAAAAAGTGAGAGGTAAGATAAAAGTTAAAGAAGATTTGGGGATTCTGGGAAGATGGCCAACTGGTAGCAACCCTGGTCAGAGGCTCCTGAGCAAAGGAAGAAAAACTGGTTGGAATCAGAATCTATGAAGCCAAAGACGGGGAGCTGAGCCCAGAAAGAAGTTCGGCAAGCTATAAA
>CAUYTI010116018.1:0-29285 GCA_963575145.1 Galago senegalensis
GCCGTGGACGGCAGAGCACCCATTTATACAGGTTCTGTGGCCAGACTGTCCGCCCAGCTCTGTCCCTTGAATGATGTCTGAGTTCCCTTAGACAACCTATTCTTCTCCCAGTAGCCAATATAACATTTAAAAGTGTTAATCAGGCATACACCTAGTAGAGGAATTGTAGGATCAAATGGCAGGTCTATTTTTAGATCTCTAAGTGTTCTCCAAACATCTTTCCAAAAGGAATGTATTAGTTTGCATTCCCACCAGCAGTGTAGAAGTGTTCCCTTTTCTCCATATTGACACCAACATCTCTGGTTTTGGGATTTTGTGATATGGGCTAATCTTACTGGAGCTAGATGATATCTCAAATCCCGAAGACCAAAAATCACACTATAACAAAGATATTTGCACCAGAATGTTTATTGCAGCCTAATTCATAATCGCTAAGTCATGGAAGAAGCCCAAGTGCCCATCAACCCACGAATGGATCAATAAATTGTGGTCTATGTACACCATGGAATATTATGCAGCCTTAAAGTAAGATGGAGACTTTACCTCTTTCCTGTTTACATGGATGGAGCTGGAACATATTCTTCTTAGCAAAGTATCTCAAGAACGGACGAAAAAGTATCCATTGTACTCAGTCCTACTAAGAAACTAATTTATAGCTTTCATATGAAAGCTGTAACCTAATTGTAGCCCAAGAATATGGGGAAAGGGAGGTGAGGGGAGAAGGGAGAATGGGTGGAGGGAGGGTGATTGGTGGGACTACACCTGCGGTGCATCTTACAAGGGTTCATGTGAAACTTACTAAATGTAGAATATAAATGTCTTACACAATAACTAAGAAAATGTGGTGAAGGCTATGTTAACCAGTTTGATGAAAATATTTCAAAATAAAACCAGCACACTGTACCCCATGACTGCATTAATGTACACAGCTATTATTTAATTTTTTTAAAAAAGCATAGGAAGAAAAATAAATAAATAAAAGTATTAACCGAATGGAGTTTCCATAGCCCAACCCATGTCCAGATACATACTGGTTTTCTATCACTTCTGAAGTGTATTTTACGTTCCTCAGTAAGACCTTGAAGTTCAGCAAAGCTCATAGGCTTTGCCGATCTGTCCAAGTTCATCCTAAAGTATTCTCCCCTCCCCCACTGTGCTACAGCCCAGCCAACCTTTATGCCCTGCCGAATTCTTCCCCGCCCCACCCCTACATTTTGTACACACTGAGCCTTTGCTCCTCCAAACAAAATTGCAATCTCCAACTGGAAAATTCTTACCCACCTTTCAGTTTCAAATAAAAGGTCTCTTCTCAAAGCGCCCTTCCCCCCATCCTTAACTTTATGGAGTTTCCAGTTATTCTTTTCCCTTGAGCTCAGTACCTGGAGCTCGTAGCCCTGACCAAGCTCTGGCCTTTCATCACTGGATGTCCTTCCCGCTCACTAAGCACAGGCTCCAGTAAGGTGGATGATATTTCTCTATCGTTCACCATCAAGTCCAAGCGCCTGACACACGACAGGCGCTCAAGCAACAGCTGATGAATACATCACTTACTTTATGCCAAGTACTGCACCGACAGGAAAGGAAAAATGAATCAGGCACACCTCCTGCTCACTTAGACATAAACAGCTAGAAACTGGGACTAATATTGCTATTTGTTTTAGGCTATCTGGTCCAAAATACTACTGAAAAGCCTGGCATTTCTGTTCTGTGAACCAACACACACATTAAACCAGACGCATGAGTGTGATTTCAGAACTGAACAAAGGAGATTTGTTTTTCTCCTTCCCACATATGCCTCTAGCCTGAGATAGCCAACTGTGGTGAGGGTGAGGGTTGCCCTGCCAGCTCCGAACACCAGACCTAATTAATTGGTTATGGCACTCTCTGAGCTAGGAATTAACTTCTCATTCCTTTTCAAAACAGTCCAGGCAGCCATTCACAACCCACTGATCATAGTTGCCATGAGAATTGGAACTATTTCCCCAGCCCCCTTTCCAGCCCTTAAAACCTATGCAAAATAGCCCTGGTGCAACTGTCTAGAAGCAAAACGTCAGCCTCTTCTTGTCTCCTAGAAGTAGACAGGAACACGACTGCAGCGTGAACGGTTCTGGGTTCCCAGCACCACATCACTGCCAAGTCAGTGGAGTTGCAGCCCCACCCAGCCCTGCCCAAGTTCAAATACCCTCTAAGAGGATGCTCCCACAATCCCTTTGTTGACCCTCTTGGGTCTTTCTTGAAAATTTTAAGAAAGATGATACATTTTTTTCCAAAAATAATACCTTAAAAAGTATTTTCTTTATATTTTCAAATTTTCTTTATATTTTCATTAGACCCAAGAAGGCCACATTAAGGGGGTGTCTGATCCCTCAAGTTTCAGTTCTAGAAGGGAACCCCCAGTATCAGTCTGCACATGGTGCACACCGATTCCTAAGTCTTCGTTATTTTGAATTACTTATTCATGACCCTAATTTATTCCCTAACACAAATGTATATAACTCCGCTCCGCGTGCCCCCTTCATCAACAGATGTCAAGCCATTAGCGGAAAGTCCATAGAAAAAATTAACGTTGGACTCCAACTTCATGTGCTGACTTTATGTTAGGATTTAAATTATCAAACAAATAGTCTTAAGTCACTTTGTGCTCTGTGTGTGTGCATGCTTTTTCTTTGGCAATAAATCCAGAACTATAACTTCTGGAGATTTGCAGTTCTTCCTAATGTATTCAAATAAATAAAAAGCTAAGTTAATATTTAATGGATTAGTAAAAAGCCTTTTTCCCTGAAAAATCAACATCTTCTCCCATTAAATATGAAATATAATTTTAAAATGAATTAAAGTGTTGGCTATAAATTAGGATTTTTCTCAAGTCTATATCGTGATCTTTAAATTTTGAGGAGATATTATGATACAGCTACAAAAATACGAATTATGGAATGACAGGAATAACAACAATACCATCACACTTGCAGCGTTCATTATGTACTGATTAGCGCCACGTTAAGCATGATGTTAACTGATTTTATCTTTAGGACAATTATGTTATCATCCCCATTTTATCCTTAAATAAACTGAGGTACACAGAATTTAAGTGGCCTGTCCAAAGCTACCCCACTAGCAGGAGTCTTAGTTTGTGAAACCCCGCCCAAGATTACACAACTGACAGGTTCTGGCTCCAGAGTTCATGCTTTTAATCCCTGCACTGTTTTCCCTCTGATAGATGCCACAACTCTTCTTTTATTATAAACAGCAACCTACGGACGTTATTATCCTTTGTACTCTATCTAATTCCTTAGTATTCCTGTATCAACATAGACAAGTACAAGGTCTTACGTGCAAAAACTGAGCACTTTCATATTGTATTCTTCACATTGGAAACCTAAATACTATGGCTACTGATATCTACGGATTCTAAAAATGTGCCATCCCATGCTTCGTCTAAGGACCTTAACCCACTGGGGACATTCTGATGTGACAGGATATCTGATGCATGGCCTTGGCGAACTCGCCAGGACACAGGCCCCCTTACTCCACCAATTCCGGATGGTAGGGAGTCTATTGTTTTTCTGAGTCAAATTAGCTGAGCTGAAAAGAGAATTCTATCCAGAGGAAATTAATGTGGGTTATTAGCAAGCAACATAGTTCTAGTAAATCAAAGTTGCCAACCAGGCAGTAGACCATGGCATCCAAACAGGAGGGAACCTCAACTTGCAGCAGGTCTGGACGTGATTTTTTAGGTGTTTTAGTTGCTCTAACTGGAGCTTTGGGGAGAGGTAAGCGGTGGGTTACTAAGCCAACTGAGGTTAAGAAAAAAAAATTACAATCATTTTGCAAGTTTCATGTGAATGCTCTGTTCACAAATTTCACTTCTTGCCAAGAATGAAAATGAAATACATTTACGAAAATTAAAAACTGTGAAAAACGAGGGATCCAATGAAAAATACAAAAGTAATAGGTGCTTAGGAAGGTTAGAGAAGACTGAAAATTAGAAATTAAAATAAATATGAGATAAAACCTGAAATATTTAAATCAAGACATGTAAAAAGATAAAGTCAACGGAGAGAAGCAAAATTAATCCTAGAGATAGAAATTGTCAAGTCTATGATTAGGATTTGGAGATTAAGGTGGAATAAATTAAATATTTAGAAGAGTTTTTAAAAAGGCCCAGGAGAAATGAAATGAAAGATAAAAGCACAGAGGTGGAGAGATGTAAAACTGACAGATACATGCAGGGTAAACTGAGTCGGGAATGAACAACCAGTCCCTAGTACAGGGGCTCTTATAATGGAGACAACATCAGAACCACCTCAAAATCCAAGCATCTGGGCCTCGTGCCCCAGACTTTCTGATTTCGTAAGTCTAATTTGGAGCTTGATATTTCTAACTATCCTTGACTCTTTGGGTTGCTTTAAAAACATGCTACAAACTGGAGAGCTTACAGACAACAGAAACAGATTTCTCACAGAACTAGAGTCTGGGAAGTCCAACAGCAAAGCACTGGCAAACTCAGTGCATTGTGAGAGGCCACGTCCTTGCTCACAGGTGGTGAGTCCCTGCCACGTCCTCACGTGGTCTCTCTAAAATGGACCTGCATAAGCTTCCCCAAAAGCAGAAGGGCAGAAAACACTCTAAGATCTACAGAAAAGACACTGGACAGAAACCAAGTGCTATAATCCCCAAGTGGAATTTCTTTCCCAGTGGAATTTAGAACACTATAAGAATGAATGAACCCCAGCTACGGATGACAGAGTCGAGCCTCAGAAATGGCCTGCTGGGTGAAAAGATGCAAAAGTGCCTGTGCACCAAGCGAAACTCTTCTCAAAAAGAAAGCTCACAAGTAAACAAAAGTTATTTGAGTATACAATCTTATGTGGGACAAATATTTTTATATTATCACAGAGGGATGAAGTCACACACGAGGAAGACAGGAGAAGAGGACT
The DNA here is from genome assembly GCA_963575145.1 of Galago senegalensis. Taxonomy (NCBI): domain Eukaryota; kingdom Metazoa; phylum Chordata; class Mammalia; order Primates; family Galagidae; genus Galago; species Galago senegalensis. Next base: position 4,938 of record CAUYTI010116018.1, read on the forward strand.
GGGAGAGCAAGCTGATGCAGTGACCAGACTCCTTAGGTGGTGGAGCTCGGGCTGGGCAGTGAATCCTCAGGCTCAGCTTCCATACACACGGCATCTGTACACAAATGCACCGCAGTGTAGTTTGCTTCACTTACTATGTCCCACTTCACAGATCTTGCGCTTTTTACAAATGGAAGATCTGTGGCAATGCAGAGTCCAGCTAGTGTATCCATGCCATTTGTCCAGCCCCCTGTGTTTACTGCTTGCCTCTGTGGCACGTTTCAGTAATTTGCACCAGTTTTTCAAGCCTTTCTGTAATTATTGCGTCTGTTGTGGTAACCAGTGATCAGTGATTTTTGACATTACTCTTGTAAATGTGTGCTCTCTGACTGCTCCACCAAACAGCCAGGCCCCCGTTTCTCTCCCTCTCCCCCCCATTCCCTGAGGCACAACAATATTGAAATATTAATTACATTAAAATTAGCACTTCATAGCCCTGCAATGGCCGCTAAGTGTTCAAGGAACAGGAAGAGTTATATGTCTCTCATTTTATTATTATTATTATTTTGCAGGTTTTTTTCTTTTTGGCCAGGGCCAAGTTTGAACCCACCACCTCTGGTATACGGGGCTGGCATCCTACTCCTTAAGCCACAGGGACCTCATTTTAAATCAAAAGCTAGAATGTTTCAATGTCTCTCATTTTAAATCTAAAGCTAGAAATAAACAAACTTAGTGAGGAAGGCGTGTGAAAAACCAAGACAGGAAAAATGAGGTGTCTTGCGCCACCCAGTCAAATAATGGTCACAAAAGAAAAGTTCTTGAAGGAAAGTCAAAGGGAACGTATGGAGGATAAGAAGCAAAAGAACCTTTTTTGCTGATGGGAAGAGTGGTCTGGATAGACCAACCCAGTGGGGAGTGAATGCTGGGCAGACCTAATTAATTAATTATTATCATAATTATAATAATAAAAGCATAATAGATAACCACTTCGTGGGAAATTGATTACTCCTTAGAGCCAGAACAAATGACCGTGGCTAATTTTGTGATAATTACAGCATAGATGGCTGCAAGAATATTTCCTTCATGGCCCTTGAACCTCCAGAGAAGTGTAGACACTGAGCATAGGAGGAGCCTTTAGAATTTACAGCAAATACTCTCATCTTGGCGATTTAGAAGTTAAAGAGGAAGGAGTGTGGAAAATTGGCTCAAAGACAATCAAATCAGTAAATGGCAAACTGGGGGCCCTAAATGCAAAAGCCTAACATTTTCTTAATTCGTAAAGAGCAGGAGAAAAAGGAAAACCAATTGCAGAGACAGAAAAAAAAAAAAAAGGATGGAGAGATGGGAGGAAGTACCTGCTGGGTGAGCACATTGGATATTTGGGGTCTCAAAACCCTGAATGTTAAGTACTGTTGAGACGCTTGAATTTGTAATTCTTCTAAAACGTATTCACTTTAGTGCATTTTCAGTTGCTTTTTAGTTAAAAATCATTCACAACAGAGCTGTTTATTTTGTCAGCTAAGGTCACACCAAATCCAGCTTAATGGCATATACACCGAAATTTCTATAGCAGATAATTCATGTTCACCCTGTATTATCTCACATTAGAAAGGAAAAATCTGTCAGTTTAACTGCCTTCTCCCATCAAAAGCCAACTTTTCACGTTTTCATATGCTACATAGCAACGTTACTCCTATTTCTAAACTACTTCATCTACTCAGAGAGAGGAATGCAGCATCTAAAGACAGGATTTTTTTTTCTTTCTCAATAAATTTGATTTTATCGTGTTAAAAACATTTAACATGGGATCTACTATTTTACCAGATTTTTAATTGTAAAATACATTATCGTTGACTACGGTGACAATGCTGTCCAGCAAATCGCTAGAGTGTATTCATTTTGTTTCACTAAAATTTTATACCCGCTGACTAGTAGCACCACCTCCCCTCCTACAAGACCTTGGCATTCAAATTACACTCTTTGATTTTATGAATTTTGCTATATTAGATAGCTCATATAAGTGGAATTTTGCTATATTAGATAACTCATATAATAATGTATTTTTTAAAAAAAAATAATGCCTTATACTATTTATCTTTCTATGCCTGGTTGATTTCACTTCACATAGTGACATCAAGATTTATCCAGGTAACATATTGAAGAATCTCTTTCCTTTTTAAAGGCTAACTCGTATTCTGTTACATGTACACATTTCATTTTTATTATCTATTCACCCGTCCATGGACATTTAGCTTGCTTTCATACCATGACGACGGGGAATAGTGCTCAAGAGGATCAGATTTCTGAGGTCAGGACTTTCCTAGAAAATCCCCCCACTTATCTCTCTTCTTAGGATGATGACTTAAGAAGGGCTTTTCATCTATCTCAAGATGTGCTAGCGTGAAGTAACAGCGTTGCTATCTCATTAACAACCAGAGTGGAGCTGTTAGGATTTTTGTATCAATTCTCCATCTTTGGGGAAGTTACATAACACAGTAGACACATGGCATTCTCAAAGCACGTTTCTAGACCTTTCCAAGTTCCTTTTATTCCACACGTCACATTTGACATCCTTCCAAAACACCCTAATTATGAACAGTAATGCTTAATGGCCATTATCATAGATGAGATAGTAGCAGAAAGTAAGAATGTCAGGTGGGAGTGACCAGGACAGGAAACTGACCACACTCAGGCCCTGGTTTCCTGGTAGATATGTCTGCATCACAGTACAGGAAATTTAATTTTGCTTCTTAACATTTTAATTTTATGAAAGATTTCAAACAATAGATAATAATAAAATCAGTTTAACACATCTTAACACTATACAATGTCTGTCTCCATTTTTTAGAAATAATGCATTATAGGGCAGCACCTGTGGCTCAAAGGAGTAGGGCACCGGCCCCATATGCCAGAGGTGGCAGGTTCAAACCCAGCCCTGACCAAAAACTGCAAAAAATGATAATAATGATGATGCATTGTAGATACAGGTGAAATCTCTCTCCACAAACTCCTTTGCCCATGGCAGATATGAGAACTGGGAGTGGGCACAGGTTAGACGTAAACCGTCTGACTCTTACATCACCATTCTGGGTTTGAATTTTAATTTCTGCTCCCTGGCTGTGCGACCTTAGTTAGGCAAATTATTTAATGCTTCTAGACCTCAGGTTTTTTACCTGTTAAAATGGGGATAATGATGACAATAGTACTTTGTATCTAGGACTGTTCTGAGGATTAAACAAATTTATACACACAGGGAGCGCTTTGAACAGTGCCTGGCACACAGAGAGAGAGTTCCTTTACTCCTCTTCCCAGGGAGCCACATTATTTTTCCATTAGTGTTAAGGTAACCCAGAAGCTTTTGCCAATGCACCGTCCAAAGGTTCGCCTTACTTTATAGATGTGACCCCGAGTGCCTCACCTCTGAATGTGATTCAGAGCTACAACCTAGAGAAAATGTATCAGTTAACAAAATACATCACAATATACCAAATAAAAGATATGTCAAATCATAAATGTATAGAGACACTGAATAAATCCTTAGCAGCATAAAAAAGAGCCTTTGAATTGAAATGACTACAAAAAGTTCTCTCATCCGATACATAACTCAGAGGCTCTAGGAAAAAGAGATCATAAAGAAATATGTTTTGATCTATGCTACGCTTTAAATTTGACACCAGGGTAACAAATAAAGGACGTAAATAAAAGTGAAAAAAGAGAGATTTAAATAACTTAATGATAAATTAGAAAAATGTGCCTGAAATTATCACCCGTTCCTCCGGCGAGGTTTATTATAGTCAGAGAGAGAGAAATGCGTTTAACAAGCTGACAAGTTTAATTTCCCTACAGCTTCATTGCCCAAATCACTTACATCCCAGGAAAATGTCAAGTGTCAAGTCTTTTAAAGGGTAGATGTAGGTTTTAAGGAAATTGGTGAAGTCTTAGGAGAAAGGCCTGGTGGCTTCTCCTGGAATTCTCTGACTGGCTCGACAAGAAAACGCTTCATTTTGGGGTTGTTGTTTTCATGAAATTCATTCTTCTGCTCACTTTCAATCTTTTCAATTATTAATATCCTCATCTAATCAGGCCGATGAAGTTCCCTGGTGAATATTTTATTGAGAAAAAGTTTGTAGGGAAAAAACTCCAAAATACATAGTTTGACTGTGGACCTAGTGTAAATTTCCGGATGAGCCAATTCTTCGCAAAGAAAATATTCAGGTGAACTAGGATATATATTAGGAAATGTGTGCTCAACTATAGAATCCTGTGAGGCTGAATTCTGAAACTTGGCACTTGTTTAATGATTATTCCATATGGAATGTGAAATAAAGATGGTTGTGAAATAAAGGTTGTGCTATAATCCTAACTCACAGTCATAGAAAGAGTTTTCTGAAGAAAGAAGAACCATTATTTTAACTTCAGTAATAGCTACTCTCAGGCATAGACAAATAAAATGTCCAAGACCATAGACATCGGGTTTATAATGAGGGTATAATTTGAACCCTGGATGCCTGAGGCCAAGGTCTGTTTTCTTAACTAACCTGGAAATACGTCTCTGTCAAGAATGTTCATCTTTGTACATCATGACATGGGCATAGATGCCATTCGGCAATCATAACTACTGTGTTTACCTTTAATAGAACTGTAGACATTTATACGTAAAGGACACACTTGTGTCACAAATGGTCACTGATGACTTAGATATAGTGTAATATGCAAACATAGTGAATATCGCACTTTGCAATTCTACGGTGATAAATTATCTTTAGCTGCGGATGCTAGCTCTTTCTATGAACTGTACACATATTTCTCTGATAAATTAACAAAGTCATAAATAGTGCAACTTAACTCTAGTTTATCTAGTTAATTAAGTCTCGGCAAGCACTAAGAAATCATTAAAAGTACCAATTCTCTGTCCTTGGCGATCTAAATTTGTAATTAAGTTTCACAGTTTTCAAAACAAAATGACAAAGGAAAACAAGTTCCCAGTAAAAGTCATTGAGATATAATAAGCCTAACATGGATTAGAACGGAAAGAGGGAGCAGAAGGGAAGTGGAGAGAGAAGGAAACGAGAAAGAGAGAGAGGAAGAGAGAGAACAGAGAAAGAGAGAGAGAGAGGGAGAGAGAGGGAGAGAGAGGGAGAGAGAGGGAGGGAGGGAGGGAGGGAGGGAGGAGAGGAGCACTGTATAAGAAGCCATTTTTAAGCACATTAAATGCATACAGATTGAAAAGAACAATAAAATGCTTTTCTTATCATTAAACTTTATGTCACTAGAGAAAACGAATTTTAAAGAAATAAATTGGCAAGGTGTTAGCACTCAATATTATTTTCCTTTTATTCTCAGTATAAATTCTACTGTTTTTTTTTCTTGAATGGCAATTTGCTAATAAATCAAAGGTGAAGACACACTGTGTTACCAGTTACCACCTGTTTCTTTCTCTTACTATAAATTTACATATGATTATATACGGAATACAATACAGCATAGCATGATCTTATTAAATTTGATGTGCCCTTAGGTGTGAGTATGTACCAATGTGGGGGTCAGGAGGCTCCAAACTATTTAAATTGATTATTCCTGAGCCCCAGATTTCCCAGAAAAAGTACAGATCTCCACATCTTTATGTATGTAGAAATGTGCAAGTTGCCATATTTTTTTCTTAAAATTTGTAACCACAGGGGATATTCAAAATATCAACATCCCAATTTGCTTACAGGTTGTTTTTCCAGAGGCAAATATATTATAGGACTCCTGAGGTAAATGGAATAAAAACAACAAGACTCAAAACACTGTTATGTAGTTGGCAATGGATCCATTATGTTAACGGAACATTAAGTGGTCCATTTGCTGGGCTGAGAGAGAAAGGGAATAACAAATTGTAAGTTGTAAGCACTCTTCCTAGGTTGGCCTTGAGAAATTGTTTCACTACTTGAAATCCCTGGGGAAAGAAATCTCTTCAAATTACTCGTGGATGCTTTTATTTATACAGAGGTCAAGAATATTCAGAAACCACATCATCCACTAAAGGTGTCCGAGATTAAGAAGATGAACCAAGCATTGGTCCTTCCCTTTAAACTGTCAATCTGCAATTTGAATTATGTTTAAATATACACAATGGCCTGGAAGTATTACAGAGCACATGAGCAGGTGCAGGCTCTAGTCTCAGACGTTCTGCAAGAAGCCTTGTTTCGTTAGATGAGATCATTTTGTAAAACGTGGGAAATTGTTTCAATTTCATAAGTTAGAAGTCTATGAGAAACTGGATTGGCTTATACATGCAAAGGGGGGAGAAAAGTACCCGCTACATAGTAAGCAGTTAATAATAATTATTACTGTTTTTTCTAGATAGAAAATTAAATTATTGGTGATTCAAAAAGATCCTTTATTAATAAAAGGATTTATCATGACTGGGGAATTTTGACAGTCTATTAAAATTGTTTCCATTTAAACTTGGTAGTTGCTATGCAGCTGTGTCAGTCAGCATTTGCTGTGGTGATGTTACGTAACAAACAAAATCCCAACATATAGATAGCTACAAAAAAAAATCTGTGTATTTTTCTCATAGGTGGGGTGAATGGTCTACGCTGGCTGTGCTCAGACTTGAGTTGGGTTTGGACTGTTCCGAATCTCTTTTCATTCTGTAACTCAAGCTGAAAATTCAAGGTCTATGCCGGTCTATCATTCTCATTGCAGAAGCCAGGAGCTCGAGAGAGAAGGGAATACTCATGGTGACTTGGAAAGGATCTACTTTAAATTTGTACACTGTAACTTCTGCCCACATTCTCTTGGTCAAAACAAGTGACCTGTACAAGCCCAAAGTTAGTAAGAAAGGGAGAATAACAAGGAACTTTTAAAAAAACAACACCAGCTCCCCAATAATCTGTGGCTTATCTATTTTGCTATTTTTAAAAATGAGGTACTCTTGAACATTTTTTTCATAGCTGAACAATCAGCTACCAGTCTATAGTACAGTTAAGAACATGTATCTCCATATACAAACACACACAGAAGGTACCAAAAATGGACACACATTTCAAGAAAGAAAAAACTATATTAAAATTGTAATACTCAAGTCGCCTCTGACTTCTGCAATTACAAGAGATACAAGATATAATAGACAAGATAATGAATCTTATTAGTATACGTTTATATATTTACGTTTAATATTGAGTATTAAAATTGTGATATAGTATTTTCCTTTCTGAAAATCTTTGGTCCCCTCTGTGTGTATATACAGGGTGGTCACCCTGTATTGTCATAGATCTTCATGGCCACCCTGTAGATATATCTCCATAGGCTTGTTCCCATCCTTGCTGTTCACCTGCAAAATGTGAGAAGGCAGACAAAGAAGGTAACCCCTCTAAGCCTGTGGCCCCTCATCTATCCAGTGAAGATAATAACAATTCTAACTTTGTAGGATTATTAGAAAGAATAATGTATCGAGATTCATCTCAGGCACTGAGCACATCACCTGTCCATAGTACTGAACAATAGTTTTGCTCATGGCTGTGTTTATCCTTTTCTTAGCAAAGGACAAGAAATGGGATCAATAAAGAAAAAGTCACATCTGGAGGTGTCTGAAGGATACCAGGTAAGATCTTTCAGGAGTCTTCTCCCAATGGAGGCTTACAGGACACACGTAAACCCCCAGGAAGGAACTGTGAAAACCCAAGTAGTGTTTTCTGCCAGGGAAATTTGTTTGAGCCTAAATCTCCAGGGTTTTTATCAGGATCTGTCATGTAGATAGAAACTGCCTTCACAACTGACCATACACTCTCCGTAAGCCCAGTCGTTTGCTGACTATTTGGACAAGCTAGTACAATGTGGTTCAAGGCGTTCAGCATACAAAACACTCTTATCGTAACATGGGGAGTATTTTTAGAGTTTGAGATCCAGCGGCCCTGCCCTGGTAGTCATGGTCCCATTCATCTGTATCATAAACATCCTGATTTGCAATGTCATCTGGGCACACAGTTTCCTACAACACAGACTGAAGTCTATATCACTGAGTTCTGACCAAAAGGATATAGGTGAAAAAATTCACTATTTGCCAAAAATATTTTAAAAATATGTGAATTTGAGAATGCGGGCTTCCGCCAGCAGATCTGCAGATGTGATGATCAGAACTCAATCTTGGATTACAGAGCAGAAAACCAGTGCTGAGGGCTGGATGCGGTGGGCTCATTCCTGTAATCTCAGCACTCTGGGATGCCAAGACAGGTGGATTGCCTGAGCTCACGAGTTCAAGACCAGCCTGAGCCAGAGGGGAAGCTCATCTCTAAGGGGGCTGGGAGTAGAATCTTCCACTTTAGGCAGATGAACTAAGTTCTATCTACATGGAACTCATCTAACATTCGTAAATTGAATTCTCTTCCTATTTTCTCTGGGCACCTCCCATTCACATGATGTGTTCCATATAAGGCAAGGGCACAGACCTAAAGCCTCCACACACGATCATGATTCCCAGGAGAGAAAACAAGGAGGGACTGCTCTGGAACTGCAGTACAAGCCAATCACATATTCTCAAAACAGAACCACGGACATGCATATTCTTTCTGTAATGTCATTTTCTGGTGCCATTTGACGATCATTAGTTTTTTCTCAGCACCCCAATATGTCTTAATGTTGAAACCACAGCTTCTCCTAAGCTAAGCTCTTTTTCTTTTCAAAAGGCCTGTCCTCTTATTCCACCCCATCTTACCTAAAATGAAATCAATATAAATCAAAATGTGAAACTCCATTAGGGTGGCTATCCATCTCTGTGACTACAAGGCGGGTCTTTCTCTCTTTAACCACAGCAAGCACAATGTCATTACTCCCTTTGTTGCTGTTTAGCTGGAGCACCTGGCTTGTGTTCTCGGGCAATTTCCCTGAGAATCTACATGAGCAACTTGAAACAAATATATTTGCGATGAGAGAGCTGATGTATATGTAACATTTCCGGTTAGTTCCTCTCTGAGAATGAAAAATCTATTTGAATAAACCTATCAATGCATTATGAATAGGCCTCCATTCCTGCGCCTCGCAGTAAACACTCCTAACTCCTCCTGATAGAATTCTTCTATTAATTCCAAAGTTATTTCTCCATGAAGCTTCCCACAATGTGATTGATGTTAAAAGTTCTTCCTGGCCTTAATGGTGAGCAGCCACAGAATAGAGGATGAAGGTGCGTAGGGAGGTTCTGCCTGTAATGTTCTACTGGTAGACATAGACACACCTCCCCCCTTCCCTCCCAAATCTGTGTTCAAATGTTCACCTTCCCTATGTGGTCTCTCCTGACTATCGTATATAAAATGACAGCTTCTCATCTTCCACCCAAAACTCCCAATTCTCATCAGTCTGTTCTTTATTATTTTCATCATACATATCGCTTTCCGATAGAATATATTCATTTATTTACACATTTTCGCTGCCTATCTTCCTTTTGCCTCACTGAAATGTATGTCCATGAGAGTAGGTTTTCTTTCTATGTTTTTAAATATAGTCCCTAGAACAGAATCTGATAGATGGTAGGGACTTACTATATTTTCTGAATGAAAAAAATGGAAATACATTTCATAATCCTGTTACTCTAGGACCAATTGCAGAAAAATATTTGTAAGAGCCATAGTATACAATTTAAACACCATTTTCTTAGATCAAGACATGACTATTTTTTGTTGTAAAATTGCAAACTTTAGAAGAGAATCCTGTTTGTTAATACTTGGACCCTGTGGAAGATACTAGGTACTGCTCTGAATGGAGTCTGCAGGTGAAATTAAGGTTGCTACTCATAAAATTGGATGGAGAGATCATCTGAGATTAGCCAAGTGGGTCCATTGCCATCATGGGAGTCTTAGAAAATAGAAAGGGAAAAGAGACAAACAAGGTTGAAGAACAGAGAAGAAGCAGATGGGAGGTCAGAGAGATTGAAACCATGAGAAAGGTTCTACCTGTCAGTTCTGGCTTTGGAGATGAGCTAAGTGAGGCTTGAGTGAAGTAATGAAGGCAGCCTCTAGAAGTGAAGAACAGCTGGTGGCTGACGACCAGCAAGGAAATGAGGACCTCGAGCCTACAAATAGTCAGAACCAAATTCTGCCAACAACATATAAACGAGATTGAAATTAGTTAGATTCACTCTCAGAGCCTACAGACTAGATCACTGCCCTGCCAACACCTTGATTTTGGCCTGTTGAGATTGTATGACTGAATCTGCTGAGCCAAACGCCTTATATCTTACCTGTGGAACTTGAGAAAATAGATGTTTTAAGGTACCAGATTCCTAGTCATTGTTCTGGCGGTCACAGTGTACGCACATATAAACAAAGCAAACGTGGTCAATAGGTAAAGACTGAAAGCTTTTCCTTTAAGGTCACAACCAAAGCCAATTTCGCCACTTCTCCCCAGTGTAGCTCTGGAAGTACCAGGGAGAACAACAGGCAAGAAAAAAAATGAAAGGTATTAAGTTACAAAGAATTAAAATGATTTCTGTTCTCAGATGACGTGCTCCTACATGGAGCAAACTCTAAAGATCACACACAAACACTGTTAGAACTAATGAATTCAGCAACATAGCAGGACATAAAGTCAATGCCTAACAATCATTTGCATCTCTGTCCATTAACAACAGGTAATATGGAAAGAAAATTAAGAAAAACAATTTCATTACAATAGTGTCAAAAAGGATAAAATATTTAGGAATTTTTAACTAAAGAGGTGGAAGACTTTTACAGTGAAAACCACAAAACATTGTGAAAAAAAGTTTTATATATATATATATATATATATATATGAACAAATGGGAAGACAGACCCTGGACTGGAAGATTGAATATTATTAAAATGTCAGTACTACCCAAAGCAATCTGTAGATCCAACATAGTTTTTGTTAATAGACTATGATTTTCTTTGCAGAAATAGAAGTATATATCGTAAAATTCTTACTGAATCTCCAGGGATGCTGAATAGTCAAAACAATCCTGGGAAAGAACAAAGTTCTTAGAGGTGAGATGAGAAAAATGACCTTGATGTAGACATACTCAAGTTCTATTTCAGAATAGTTAATATGATAAATTTTACATTATTAATTCAAAAGATACATGCACTCAATTTCCAGAAGGTACTGCAAGTAACTTAACCATGAATGTATATGTTGTTAATATACAGGCACTAACAGCATCAGTTATATTTCTATTTTGGTCAAACATTTATATAATCAGGTGCATATCAGAGGGAAAGCTAATAAAAGAATCATAAAGCCTAAAATATTTGCAGCAACTGAGATATTCTTGAAAACTGATGGGATTATAATGAGTAACTTAAGAACTAGTAAAATTTGTTTTCCTAACCTATTGGTTAGCTAATAGTTTTCTTCCCAGATAAAGCTTTTGAGTATAGTAGAACCTTTGCAAGTTGACTACTTAAGGGACTTGTGGAGGTGGTCACCATAAGGAACTAGGCCTACTGTACCTATACATACATGTGGTACCTGTCCAGTCTATGAACATTAGGTCAACTTAAGGAGGTGGCCAGTCCAGGAAGGTGACCAACGATGGGGGTTCTATTATAGTTTTAAGCAGTTAAGTTTTGTACTTTGAGAGTCACCATTACCATTATCACAATGTCCCATCCTATGCCTGGCCAACTCTAAATAGTCATTTTTAGAAGCCCAATGGAATTGAAACTATAAACTATGGAAAATTTGGATAATAATTACTGCAATTTTCTATGCTCCCTGAGTAAATGAACTAGGTAGTTAGGGGGAGGGGACATAATTTTTTTTTTTTTTGAGACAGAGTCTCACTATGTCACCCTTAGTAGACTGCCATGGCATCACAGCCCACAGCAACCTCAAACTCTTGGACTTAAGTGATTCTCTTGCCTCAGCCTCCCAAGTAGCTGGGACTACAGGCACCCACCACAATGCCTGGGGCTGGGTTTCAACCTGCCACCCTCAATGTATGTGGCTGGTACTATAACCACTGTGCTATTGGTACCGAGCCCAGAATTGTTATTTTTAGTCTTTTCCAAGTGGTCAAACAAAATAGGTGGCATCATATTCTGTTGCAAGATGGGATCATCTCTCTATAGTCCTATTCCCCAACAAGTATTAGGAGGTAATTTACATGTATCCTTTCTTCCAGCTACAGTAGAACCTCTGTAAGCTGACCACCCAATGAATAGTAACAAACTGTCAACACACTGAGGTGGTCAATGTAAAAAACTAGGCCTACTGAATGGATGCATACATGAGAAGCATGTCCAGTTCATGAGAATTCAGTCAACTTAAGGAGATAGTCAATGTGAGAGGCTCTGCTATAACTCACTTAGTAATTCTTTTCTAAGGACATAAGATGGGTGGGCACAAAGATGCACACATGAGGAAATTTTCATTGTGCTATTGTTTACAAGAGAAAACTATCTATCAACATATCATTTATTGAAATAATTATTTAAATGAATGTAATCAGTGAGATTCAGTCATTAATATGGGCCTAAATCCATGGACATAGAGGCATAAAGTAGAGATATCATGACATAAATCAATATAGTATAGCATAAAGAGCATCCATCTCTTTTGAGTTATATTCTGCATATGTATATAATTTTTTCACATCATAAAAGCAGTAAAGCTTTTCATTTTAATAAAAGTACCATGGACAAAGAACAAAATGGTGAGTTGTGAAAAGATAATGTAGTCTGACAATACCTGTCAGTTCATGTCAAAAAAATTTAGAGATTTCTTTTTTAACCAACAAGTGTTTACTTAGTAAGCACCTTCCGGGTTGCATGTGCTGGGCATGGAGTTCTAGGTAAGCAACAATCATGTTGTCACAGTATGACATCCCCCAGACTCATTATCTCAGTGCCCCTTGACTCAGTATTCTTAGTGGATATTTTTTTTGCAATATTATAAATGTATCTTTATTATTATTTTCTTAAATTTCAGATTAATGTGAGGGGCTAAACAACCAGGTCAAATAATTCAACTTGTTAGATAAAGTCCCTCTAGAAGTTGTATGCCATACCCAAAAGGTGTGCCATACACCCTACATTATGCCCCCATTGGTGGGAGGACACCAATACCCTTTCTCCCCTCTATCATACTCCCTCCCCCCAATTTGATTTGAATTGAGTTTTACTCTTATATGGGTATATATTAGATCATCTGCTGGCTTCATGTAAGTATTGAGTACATTGGATATTTACTTTTCCATTCTCATTATACTTTACTAAGAAGAATGTGTTTCAACTCCATCTAGGTTAATAGAAAAGATATATAGTCACAGTAATTTTTATGGATGAATAGTATTCCATGGTATACATATACCACAGTTTGTTAATCTATTCCTGCCTTGATGGTCATTTAGGTTGTTTCCATATCCTAACAATGATAAATTGAGCTGTGATAAACAATCTAGTGCAAGTGTCTTTAGGATAATTTTTTTTTCTTCTGGGTAGATTCCTAGTAGTCGGATTTCAGGGTGAAATGGAAAGTCTAATTTGAGTTCTTTGAGGATTCTCCATACTTCTTTCCAAGGAAATTGTATTAGTTTGCAATCCCACCAATAGTGTAAACGTGTTCCACCTCTCCACATTGTGCCAGCACATACAACTTCGGGACTTTGTGGTGTGGGCTAATCTTACTGGGGTAAAGACACAACAATTAAACCATATAGGCAACCCTCTGAATGGGAAAAGATATTTGCCTGTTATGAATCTGACAAAGGTTAGATAACTGGACCTATAGAGAACTCAAATTAACCAACAAAAAAAGATCAAATAATCCCAATCCCATCTATCCCTGGGCAAGCAATATGAACAAAACCTTCTCTGAGGAAGACAGAGGAATGGCTGAGAAACATGAAAAAGTGCTCATCATCACTAATTATGAGAGAAATGTAAATCAAAACCACCCTCGGATATCAATGAGTGGATATTTCCATGAGCTGATTTTAAAGAGTAAATTGGCAAAGGTGAATTTAAGTGTAACAGTGACAAGGAAAACCTTAATCTTAAATATTACCACAGCAGAGAGTCTCTTTCTCAGATTTAAGCCAATGCTTTGTTTTAAGAAACGAAGCTAAAATTCTTGTTTGGAAACATGGCATGGAGTCAAGTATCATATGTCATAGTCAATAGGAGTGAGCGATGTCCTGTAAGAGAATGACTTTTGACAGGTGACTTGTCTGAAATCTGCAGAAGTGTCTTTAGAAGCCACTTGAAGTTCATTTAATTTTCTTCATGGACCTTCCTCAGCTCCTTCTGCCTTTCCTATCACATGTCTCCACATCTTCTCTGCCTTTGTCCTTCCTTCCTCTTTACCCAATCTGGGGAGTATCTGTATCCGAAACATTGATGTGAGAAGGAAATTTCTTCCAGCTGTCATGTACCAAAGACAGCTTGGCAGTTGCTTTAAGATCAACCGACGAATTTTCCACATAGCTGAGATGAATTTCTTCTGTAATGTGCCTGGCTGGGAACCCAGAGAAACTGACAGCGCTCAGACGGGTCTCTCTTCTGCAGAAACTCCTCCAATACACTTTGATTTAATGCCAGCCTCCGTGTGTATATTGCATCCCAGGTGTGTATGCCTTAGCTCTACTACCTGCCGCACTGAGCTGTGGATGACATTTCCTGTGACACAGTGTGACAGGCCCTCGTTGCTACACATATCTATGCATCACTCCTGGGGGCCCCTGGAAAACTCAGGGAAGCTGGTGCCAATCACAGGCCTCCTTTTCTGCATCTCCAACCCCCTTTGCTTCTTTATTACCATTAATCCTGAGCATTTAACAACGTCCTACTCCCAGTCTGCTGTCTCTGCTTTAATACGGAAAAGGTTTGCGTACCTAGTGGGATGACTAATGCTGTCAAGCCAATAAAGTGCGAACTGTGTAGTACAAGAGTCGATCTGTTTCTTAACCACTTAACTCGTACCTAGCAGAGTTGTCAATTGCTACAATTCAGCATTACACAGGGAATGGTCACCCCTTGGTGATCATTACCTGGTTCTCCTATTCCCAACTCTTCCCTCTCTTCTACTCCATTCTAGGAGGATGTAAGAGAGAATTGTAATATGCTTGTATTTCCTGAGACTCTTTACATAAAGTCATGAAAGTTAGTTTCAGATTTAAATCATTTTAATGTAGAAATGGAGGTTGACAAAGAAGGCATCTTTGTCAATATCTCTAGGTCAAAAACCAAGACCAATACCCTCTTAGTTCTGACTGTCCTGTCCCTGAGCCAGGCAGTGTGACAGACAGTTATAGATATAATGGATGCTCTTCTGACATCAGCACACACAGGGTGCTCAGTGGATGGGGCCGCACCTGCCCCTATTCCCTTGGGCTTTACCTTTTCCATACATGCCAGTCTGGGTTTCAACTGCCAGAGACTGCCTATCTTCATGTAAGGACTTTGGCAGCCAGAGAACACTCAGAGTTGCCAGGTAAATGCAGGATGCCCAGTTAAATCTGAATTGTAGATAATAAGTAATTTGTGAGTATGTCTCAAATATCGTTATAGTCCATACCTATAACAACATAAAATGGCTATTTATCTGAAATGCAAACTTAATTGGGCATCCTGTATTATTAATATTTAAATCTGGCAGCTGTATCCACTCTGCCATTATCCGGCACATCTGTCATGGTACCCAGAGATGCCAGGTCATTCTCATTCCTTGGAAGAAACCTTCAACTAATAATGAACAGAAGTTGTTATGCAAATACTGCTGCTATCTTACCCCTAGAGTGGGACACCGTAGAAGCACATGCTTTCTTCTAGCTCCCAGAATTCACCAGCTGCCTCTATTAACTGCCTTCCCTATCTTCCCCTTTTCTGCTTGCCTATCAGTGTTTCTGGGGAATCACCTCATGTCACCATACCACGCATTTTTAAGGGGACTTCTCTGACCCTATTTCAATCATATAATGCTAGGTAGTACCTATCTACTAGTCTGGAAGTCACAGTGCTCACTTCTCCAGCCACGAGAGGGACTCAGGTTCAGCCAACTGTAGTAGCCCATCCCCTATTGACCTATGCTGAGATGGTGTTAACTAGAGTAACCCCATTTATAGAAAATAAAAACATTGTCTACAGGAGCTAAAAATCTCCTTAATGTCACAAGGCTGGCAAGTAGCAAAACAGGAACTCAAGTTTAGGTAACTTTCAATGCCTGTGCTTGTGCAATGCTGCTTTCTTAAGATCAAGAACTGTGCCTTACCTAATGTCATCCAGTGTCTTCATGTAGCAGGCTCTCAGTAATCAGGGTTGATGGGACATAAGAGAGAGTTCTCATTTAAATTTACTAACTCATAATTAGTGGGCATGTTTGGCATCTAAAAGTGCTTACTGTAACAGCTCTTATTAGCACTGGCATTGCTGAACCCAATATGCCTTATTATTCCAAGTTAATAAAGCATGCCTACATAAACATGCACACATGCACACAGATGCCAATCGACAATTCCTGGAAGTGGGATGAGAAAAATGACCTTGACCTTGACATACACTCTTAAGTGCTATTTCTTCTTCTTCTTCTTCTTCTTCTTTTTAATTAAATCATAGCTAGGTACATTAATGCAGTCATGGGGTACAATGTGCTGGTTTTACTTTGAAATATTTTCATCAGACTGGTTAACATAGCCTTCATGGCATTTTCTTACTTATTGTGTTAAGACCTTTATATTCTACATTTAGTAAGTTTCGCATGTACCCTTGCAAGATGCACCATAGGTGTGGTCCCACTTACCCTCTCTCCACCCATCCTCCCCTCTCCCCTCCCCTTCCTTTCCCCTTTTCCCATATTCTTGGGCTATAATTGGGTTATAGCATTCATATGAAAGCTATAAACCATGGCTGACATTGCTCTCCTTTGGGAATCCCTCCAAGGAGTCAAATCCAACTAGTAAAATTCCTTAGTTCCATTAGCGAAACTTTTTCTTTAATTGATTCAAGTCACCTTTAGATAATGGTGCTCTTTCATCTCTATCTCAAGCTTATCACTCATCCCTAATCTCTACATCTGTGTGGAAACCTATGTTTAAATATCAGGCCAGTGGTACTCTATGGGGGCGATTCTAGCCCAAAAAGAACTTATGTCAATGTCTGGAGACATGTTGGGGTGGTCATCCCATGGAGGATGAGGTGTGCTATTGGCACTTAGTGGATAGAGGCCAGTGCTGCTGCTCCCAGTTACAATACAGCCCCCCACAACAAAAAATTTCTAACCCCAAATCTCAGTAGTTCCAAAGGTGAGGCACTCTACACCAGGCTTCACCCTACACCTTCTCATCACCTGTGCCTCAGCAACTTCTCATGTCTGTTAATCTTTGGAACTCAGTTCATATTTCCACACCTTAGGGGATGCCTCCCTGACTTCTGAGCCAGAAATCTAGACCATTAGTTCCTCCTTATCCCTCTGTGTTTATCCCAGTAAGGACACATTATTTAGTATTGGATGGTGATGCAGGGTGTTAGCTAAGGACATAGTGCAGCTTAGCTAAGGTGTTCCTCTAGGCCTGATGGACAAAGTCCAGCTTCCTCAGACCCCATTCACAGCTTGATGATTTAAATGGAATGCGTAGCACGTGGGTAACTCAGAGTTAACATTCCTGAGAACCTGTCTGACCAAAGTCCAGGTTTCTCCATGCCCTCCCAGTGCTACAAACAGTGTCCACAATTTAGGAGGTAAGGAAGGAGTAGTTAGCAACTAAAGATTACTATCAACTGATTCATGCCAAGGTATAGATGGGAATCAATGGAGTGAGTTAAGGAAGTTAAAAATTACACCCTTTTCTTTGTTTAAATTTAGAATAATATGGGGAAAACCCAACCTTTCCCCTGCTTTCCCCCTTCCTATTTTCCTGCTAATGATTGTTTTAGGTGACCACTGTGTTTAGTTCCTCTATTTCTATTATCAGCTTTTCAACACATTTTATGGTTTTGCTGAATAGAAGGACCTTTGGGAGACGTTCTGAGGGCCACACTCGCTAGCGGCCCCTTGTGCTAGTAACAGAGCGTGCCTCTCCAGGCCCTCATCAGTTATTCCACAAAGATAATCAAGTCTGAGTTTTCTCTCACACTGTCACCCTCAGGGGCCGACCATTGTGGGGTCCTCCCAGCTACTACAAGTGGTACCCACCAGAGGGTTCAAACCCACAACCCAGAGATTAAGAGTCTCATGTTCTACCAACTGAGCTATACCCCCTTGCTCATGTTAACAGCTGTACCAAGCCTTCCCAGCAGCCACAGTGACATCCTTCTACTACAAAGTATATTCTTTAGTCATTGATTTTTTCTCTCATTTTTTCACCTAACAAATATTTACTGAGCTTCTCCCTGAAGGAATCTTGATAAACTATCTTGTGTTTTGGCCACTGAACACATGAGTAAATAAAAAAGAAAAATAAGTAAATGATCATCCAGGAAACACGTATCTAAAATGTATACTAGTGGTTTGGCAGGGGGAACAATCCTTGAATTGACTAGAGAGGGAAGGTCTCCATGAGGAACAGGAAGTGGCCATTTGCCTGGCAATAGGGGCGGGGAGAGCCAAGTGAATTGTTCAGACTCAAGGAGCTCCATGGGCAACATCAGACAACTGGACTTGACTCTGTCTCCACCTTTTGCTACACTTTGGGACTCAGTCTTCACTATGTAGACTGCATATGACAATGTACACCTTATAGGGTGTCAGAGGACCAGATAAGATAATATAATTAAAAGTCTTAACAAAAGTCCCTGCCACATAGTAACTTCTCTCTAAGTGGCAGTGATAATTATTATTTGTGAGAAATGAGGGGAAAGAGGTAACTACACATATTAAGGGGTAAAAAGAAATTACATCTCCTTCTAATGCAGTGGTTCTCAACCTGTGGGTCACAACCCACAAGAATCGTATTAAAGGGTTGCAACATTAGGAAGATTGAGAACCACTGCATGGGATTTCAAGGTGTATTCAGATGCATGAATCATTTATTCATTTACTAATTTCAAGATTATCTTCCTAATTAAACTTTTCAACTCATGGGGTTGAGCCCAGATATCTATAGTTAACTACTATTCCCAGCCCGTGGCCCAGTATCTGTCATATAATAGATTCTTAATAACTATTCGATGCATTAATAAATATATGTGTATGAGTAAGAGGACTGGGGAAAGAGTTTTCCTGACCAGTCATTATCATGTAAAGATAGAGAAAATGTAGAGATAGAGATGTAATCTCCCAGGAAGCCATAAAAATAGGCTTATTATTTAGTCGCCCATTATAAGCTCATTGGGAATGTATTATAACCTTAGAAATTAAATAAAATAGAAAATATTTTCCATGTCTTAATAAAATCATTTTGTTTATTAAATATATAGTTATATATACTCTAGAAATACACATTGAGGAGGGAAGAATGGTAATTATTTACATAAGTTTCTAAAACAAAATAGTGACCAGAGTGTCACAACTGTAAATTTAAGTACTTTCATGATTCTTCAAGTTATCAAAAAAGTGCAAAAATAAATCACTCTTAAAAAGTCATCGGTCTGGGGTATAGAAGAGGCAAAGTACAAAATATTACCTGTGAATAAAGAAGCAGAAAAGAAAAATTTCAACAGGTGAGGAATAAAGGAAATTCACTCCAGGGAACACATAAACTGATCCACTTTCTTGAGGACTTAATGGGAGAATTATTCATTTGGGGGACAAAGAATAAGAAAAATTAATGTTGAGTTAACAATACAAGAGAAAAAAGACAAGACAAATCTTCTACCCATAGAACAAAAAGACAGACAAATAATAAAAAAGGAACCAGTATTTCATTTTAGGGAAAAAACATAGAAAGGACATTTTCAGAAGAGCCTATGATTTGGGGAAAATATCATCTATGATTACACCTTATTATACAATGGATACTGAAGAAAATGCCAGAAACTGGCATTGAATATGACAAGACATATTTTCACTTTTTTCAAGTTAACTTAAATGAAGAGAAAAATGCAAAACTTCAATCATTCAAGCAGTTATTCCTTCCTTTAAATGTGTATTTTAGTTGTGTGAACTTCAGAATCCATAGGCTATCTGAGACTTGGTGGTTGTCCCTTGCAATTTGTTGCATTAATATTAAGTAAACCTGAATGTTGAAACCCTTAATTATTTTTTAGTTATAAATTCTCTGGATAGGGGCAGCACCTGTGGCTCAAAAGAGTAGGGTGCCAGCCCCATGTACTGGAGGTGGTGGGTTCAAACTCAGCCCTGGCCAAAAACTGCAAAAAAAAAAAACCAAAAAAACAAATTCTCTGGATAAGATCAACTTACTATAGAGATAATGGGTTCGAAGTTATAAGCCAAAAGCAAAGGTAATGTAAGATATTACTTATATTCAACTCTCAATTAAATTTAGCCTCCTTAGAATTTCATGACAGAAAATCATATATTTGGCAAATAACAATATTCCACACACACTCCAGCTCACAGGCTTGTGCTGTAACTAGATGTTACTATTTCATCTCTGTGCTCCCCACCATTTGCCCTATTATTTTTCCAACTTTGTCTTTAATATGTCATCTTTCAGATTACATTGAAAGCTCTTTGAGGGCTTACACAACTCAGTACCTACTACAGTATTCAGCATACAACCTTGCATGGAGTAACATAAAATATGGATTTTATTTAATTTTTTTGATCCCTAAAATCTCCAAAAGAATACTAAGACTTTTAAAACATGTAGCATCTTATAAAGGAAATATGACACATTACCCATGACAGGTAAATGGGAAAAATAAATCTATGTAAAGTAAGAAAAAATACATTAAGTCACCTTCAACTTCTCAGAAAATATCATTTGAAGTTGCTGAAAAACTATTAAAGGACTTTATCCTAAGTTATTTTAAGAAATGACTTTTTCTTGAGTAATCAGAAATTAGTCATAAGCACTCATAATTCCCTGAAGGAAAATGGACCTGGAGCACTTTTTCAAATAACAAATAATGTTTTCTATTCTTACTGTAGTTGCCTTACTCCCCCAAATAGGTAGGTGGGGAAAATACACAAATGTGTTTTTGAAAACTCAGTTCCCAAAGGAATGGTGACTATTATAATGAAAATGTTTTAGTTGTCATTATCCAATTCTGAAAAAGATAATTTAAACTTAAAAGTTTCATACAATTTTAAATTGATGGATGTTCCTATAAGAATGACATTAAAACCAGCACAATGTCACAAAGTGTCTGTGTCAAATGAACTTTCAACTGCATGTTCCTTTGCAACTAACTTCTTCCCTTGCTACATTTCCTCTCTCCCCCTTCTTCTTTCCTTCTTACCTTCCTTCTTTTCTTCATTTCCCCCAAGAATAATTCCTTATTCAGTCCAAAATCTCAATGGTGCTGAGACATATAAACTCTGAAGTACTACTAACAACTATAGCGGAAAATACTATTTCCCCAAAATACGATATCTGACAAGTTCACAAATTCACTATGGTGTGGTTATGTTGGCATCACTGTACAAACAACTCAGTAAGATTTTATAACCTTGATATATCAGTGTCTTACAGTGTGTTTATGTGCATGTGTGGTGGGGTCTTGCTGGGCTTTCATTACTGTTGTTGCATGGTTTTGTATGCCATTACAAGCTGTGAACAAACACTAAATTTCTTGTTAAACTTGGCAAGAGTGGAAGTGAAATCAGGGACATGTTAGTCCAAGTTTATAAGGAACAATGCGATGATAAAAATGGCAGTGTGCAAAGGGATTAAACATGTTTTCTGAGGGCAGAGAAAATAGTACTGATGAAGAGAGGTCAGGGAAATAAGTAAAGAGCAGAATTGATGAAAACATTGCAAAAATCCATGGAATTGTGTCAAAAATTGGTGGCTGACTGTGAGAAACATAGAAGACCAAGTAAACGTCAATGAAGAAAAAGGAAAATCTTAACAGAAAATCTTGACCAACAGCTCATGGCTTTTACATCATGACAATGCACTAGCTCACATAGTAGCCAACAAATAATTATATTGGAACGCCCTCCCTACTCACCTGATCTGGCCCCCAAGGACATTTTCTTTACCCAAAGATAAAAAAAAAATTGAAAGAAGATGTTATGATAACATTCAGTACATCAAAGGTAATATGACAATAGCCTTGATGATCATGCCAGAAAGAGTTCCAAAATTACTTTGAATGGTGAGGACTAGGTACTAGAATCAGAGCATAACTTCCCAAAGGGTATACTTTGAATGTGATTATAGTGATATTCAACAGTGAGGTATATAGCACTTTTTCGAGGATGAGTTCATGAACTTAATTGTCATACCTTGCTTGTTTAAAAATACATTTCTTATTATTGTGTACTATACTGCTAGCTCTGCATAGAGCTGTGAGAAAGAGAAAATCCAAAAGCATTTACTGCAGCTGATCATTTATGGTCCAGCAACATTATGTTCTGAGTGATGCAAATTAATCATTTTATTTTCTCCTGATTCCAGGGACCAGAAAATTATAAAACATGCCATTACATTTGGACAAATTATGACCAAGTTTATAAGGTTTTCTGTGCCTACAATATTCTCATTAGATATATCAAATCTAAACTGTTAAATTTGATGGTCATTTTTCAAGAAGGCAATTCCATAAGGAGGAGATAATAACAGAAAAAAATGATAATAAAACTAACAAGTAAACTAAATTCAGTTTTTTAAAAATTCCATCGGGAATACTTTTTGAGGCAAGGGCAAGGAAAATGATAATGGAGTCAGCATAATTAATCTCAGTGAAACAGTAAATGGTCCTATGGCTCCCATTTTCCTTAAAAATTGATGAGAAGGTATACATGAGGAAGACTATGATGATGTTGAAGACTGTAAAGAGCCCAGAGATGACATCTTTTTTTTAGCAAAGTAGCTTCCTTAGTTAAAGGAGGGTGTTACAGAATACAGACTGTATCAGTCAGGGTTCTCGGAGAAACAGAAACAATAATATATGTAGGGGAGGGTGAAGAAACAGAGAGAGAGACAGAGAGGTACAGAGAAGGAGAGATTTATTATCAAAGAATCAGCTCATGGTATTACAGAGGCTATTGAATTCAAAATCTGCACAAGGGGCTAGTGGTACATAAGATCCAAGTTATCTTAAGTTATCTTAGGCTGCTGTGACAAAACACCATAAACTGAGTGACATAAACTACATTTATTCTCTGTAGTTCTCGATGCTGGGAATTCCAAGATGAAGCCCTTACAGATTTGATGTTTGGTGAGGGCCCAACTCCTGGTTCATAGATGGCAGCCTTCATGCTCTGCCTTCATGTGGGGAGAGAGAGGGGAAGCTCTCTCACAACTCTAATGGGACACTAATCTCATTCATGAGGGCTCTACCCTTATGACCTCAGCTAATATTAATTGCCTCCCAAAGACCACTCCTCCTAATACCCTCATATTAGGAGATAGAGTGGCAATTTTAATTTGAGGGCAGGGGATATGCACATTGGGTCCATAAAAAAATCAAAAAGAAATCAGCTAGAAAAATTGCTCTTACCTAGGAGAGAGCTGGCCTTTTTGTTCTGTTCAGACCCTCAACTGGTTAAATAAGGCCGACTCACATTAGCAAGGGCAATTTGCTTTACTGTACTGATTAAAATGTTAACATTATTTACTGTTAAAATCTACTGATTTGAATGCTAATCTTGTCTTTAAACAACCTCACAGTAATACCCAGAATAATGCTTGCCCAGATATCTGCGTACCTTGTGGCCTTGTCAAGTTGACACACGGAAGACTCAATGATAGTTGATTCTAATGGATGCTCTGGAAACACAGAAAAGTGAGAACCATACTGCAAGGAGAAATCTGAGATTTCTGGTAAACGGAGAAGGAGAGGATGAATTTTTACAAAGGGGACTCATACAGAAAGAGGAGCTTGAATCACATGTTACTGAATTATGAAATGGGGAAAAGGTCAGTCAGGGAGAAATTGGTGTTTGTGAAAGAGAGTGGATGACCTGAAAGAGAAAAATGTTGTATAATACTCAATTTTATGCTGGACTTCAAAGTAACCTTCTGCCATGAATCACAAATCACAAGGAAAGGCCTGCTTAACACAAATATTCACAATCATGATTGTGGGGAGAAATCACGGAAAAGAGGGTTGGTCTTCCATTTATGGATCACATGTCCCACAGGAGGAGAAGACAAAATAAGAGTGAGATTAACAATCTAGTGAAAGTAGAAAATAAAAGCAATTGTTGACAAAACTATATAGAGACACTAAGGAGAAGATGTGAACTATAATAACTAATGGCAACATTTATCTCAAATGATTGGTTGGGGAAACAATTGTTGGGTGCTGACAGCTGGATTACATGTAGCTCTGCAGAGAGACATGACATGCTTCAAATTACATA